>BLKR01007850.1:0-30189 GCA_011170035.1 Teleogryllus occipitalis
GATGATGCGACGCTGGCAGCGACGATGGCAGCGATGATGCGACGCTGGCAGCGACGATGGTAGCGATGATGCGACGCTGGCAGCGACGATGGCAGCGATGATGTGACGCTGGCAGCGACGATGGCAACGATGATGCGACGCTGGCAGCGACGATGGCAGCGATGATGCGACGCTGGCAGCGACGATGGCAGCGATGATGCGACGCTGGCAGCGACGATGGCAGCGATGATGCGACGCTGGCAGCGACGACGGCAGCGATGATGCGACGATGTTAGCTAGTTCGATTCCTAGGCTCCTAAGAACTCTTCCTTGTTTTGCTTGCAGCGTAAAGGGACAAGTAGCGAGTGAAAAAATTGCGGAATGATTGTTATGCTCTCCAAGAGGGATGTCATACTGGAATCCCACGTATTCCTCTCTCCGTACCTGGAGTAATTGGTCTGACTGAACCAATCTTAGTCAAACAGCTATAGAAACCACGACGATTTTAATGGAAAGATACAGCAATTGTTGCCCCGATCGGGAATTGAAGCTGGGATCGCGTCACGGAGAGCAAGCACTCTACCCATGAGCCACTCGGAATGCATAACAAGTAATGTATTCATGCCAGAAACATTGCTTTTGGCGGAGGAGAATTTGATATGTTGTATGATGTGTTGTATGTACCATATAAATACCCTAGTATTAAATAATACCCACCGTTAAAATTATACTCGAATTCATCCGCTGTTCGGAGGAGAATTCTAGCGTCTGTTTGCTGTGTTAGCTAGTTTTCCGTAGTTTCTCCGCTCAACACCAGGCGAATACCGGAACAGTTCTCTAACAAACGGGCCACGGACCGCGCACAATATTTCCTTCCCCTTCCTTGACCTATACTCACCCGTTACTTACACACTTACATTCACTTTCACATGTAGGGGAAACCTGAGCTTGTTCGGCTGGGGCGTTGCCCCGCTGCTGGGAGCCACCTATTGGAGAAAACCTCGCAAGCCGACGTGTAGGACGGCGCCGGATATTGCCATCAAGCAACGGAAGATAACCGCCACCTCCCGCTATAAAAACGGACACTACATTAACGACCTCAGCCTTAACTAAAGAGCCACCTGGCCTTCGCCTAAACACGCATCAATCAGTCACTACACCATCTGTATAAAACCACCTTCCGCTAAAACTCGAGCACTACACTACCGACCTCAACCCTAACTACAAAGCCACCTGACCTTCGCCTAAACACGCATCAGTCACTACACCATCTGTATAAAACCACCTCCCGCTATAAAAGCGAGCACTACACTAACGACCTCAACCCTAACTACAGAGCCACCTGACCTTCGCCCAAACACTCATCAATCACTCACTATCGTAGACATTGTTGGAGAAAACCTCGCAAGCCGACGTGTAGGACGGCGCCGGATATTGCCATCAAGCAGCGGAAGACCACCGCCACCTCCCGCTATAAAAACAGGCACTACTAACGACCTCAACCTTAACTATAGAACCACCTGACCTTCGCCTAAACACGCATCAGTCACTACACCATCTGTATGAAACCCGCCATATCGCGCGTTGCGCAGGAAGCGCGCGCATGCGCGTAGGCCGCGTGGCGCCGCCGTGCGTAATCTCCTTAGCCGAGCGCTCGCGCGGGCTGCAGGCGGAGGATCCGCGCAGAATTAAGGTGGTTGGCGCGATCCAAGCGGCTGCGCGGCGCCGCGCCGGCTCCCGTCCTAACGAGACAACTCGAGCGCGGATTACCGGCTTAGCGTTACACGGGCGGCTTCTATTTACAAACTAACGCGCATTTTGCTGAACCCGGCGGACGGCGCTGAATTACGCCATGCAAATTGCTAGCAATGGATACTGTTGCGCTGCTCTGGAAGAACTGGCTAATCAAATGTGTTGAGGAGGAGGAAATTGAAGAAAACATATCGGTGAGGGGTTTCAATTAATTTTTGATTATCCGATTAGTTTTGTGACATTACTAAATATTTTGTATTTCCTTTACTTTTTATTTTGAAGTTTGTAATGCGTTAACCAAAGTTTGCACGTCAGAGCCGGGAGATTTTTTCATAGATCTCTTCAATCTTTAATACAGTTCTATTATTACAATCTTTATATCAGTTTCTTTATTACAGTTCTGTTAAAACAGTTTCATTTTGTGAAGAAAATAAAATAAATTGGTAAATGTCATCCGTAATTGTTTATGTATCGCTGTAAAACTCATAGTGATGAAATGCCATTAGTATCACATGCAGTATGAAATTAAACTGTGAAGTCTTCAGAGTTAATTTTAATTCGTGTTAAGACATTGAATTGGAAGTTTCCTTAGTCATTTAATTTGTATGTACCGTGTTACATGCTTAATGGGAATCCTCTCGTAATTTCTTAAAAGACAGTGGGTGACATTATAATTAAATAATAATAATAATAATAAATTAATAATAATTATTATAATAAATTAATAATAATAATAATAATGACAGTAAGTAGGGACAATATTTTATTCATTTTAATTGTTCTAATGTGTTTCATGTAGTAAATTACCGATAATAACGTGTTTCAAAATTTTGTGGAGAAAAACATATTCTTGAATATTTGTCAATCGGAAGAGTAGATGAATCTTTAAGATAGAAAACAATTAAGTTTGTTATTTCAAGCTATTAATTTCAATGATTGTATCATTGTGTTTAAACTGCTTCTCAATTTGTATACGATGTATGTCACTCAACTGCCAATGAACTAGTTACACGTACGTACAAATGAATTATTGAAAGTGTGAGATGTTGGAATTTCGCATTATGCATGCAACCAGCCGATTATTTTCCTTCAATCCACTGACTTCATTTCAAGGCCAACCATTAAACAAATTAAAACTCGTAATCATTACCGATAGAGTTAAAAAGTTGTAGAATTGTTACTTTGTGTGGCATTTGGAATATATTAAACCTCTGAACGCAGTTTGTTCACAAGTTTGGCGTTAGTCCCGTGTAAAAAAATAATAAGTGTTGTACAGGCCGTACTGAATAAAAACTCGTGTATTCGTTTGTCATAAAGTCTATAACGTTATTTCATGCGAATATGAAAAACATTCTGGAAATTAAATTTATAGCATTATTACTTACACTTCATACCCTTGGTAATGTTTGTCTGGCACCCATAAATCTACTCATGAAAATTGGACGAACGTGGTTTAAAATATTAATTGTTACCGAGTGCACATTATACAGTTAAAATTCTGACAAAGATCTGGAAATTTAAAGCTGAACCCGGCGTTCCACGCGACAGATTTTAGCAGTTCAGCGTGTGGTTTCTCCGAACCCCGATGGGCGGGAATATATGAATCCACGCATCATAAACGGAAACAAATGCTCAGCGTGTTGCGATGCGGCATATGCGTGCATTTGCATCAACGTGCATTGTTTGCACTCCTTTCAACCGATGTGTTGGTTCGCGGAAACCCGGCACTGTCGGATTATTGCAGCATAATGACCGTTAAGTTGTATAAATTGTATTATATAAAAAACTACACACGTAAATATTATTTATTTCTGTCTTCCTGGGGGTGGCTTTGCAATTAATTCATCTCGCTTGAACTACTGCGAACGTACCAGTGCGACAATTTTAATTTGTGTTTTGGATCATCATATATGCTTGTTTGTTTTTTCAACTCAGGAGATGGAAGTAGAGGGGAAAATCATCTAGAAACAATTCATTTGTGTAATTTGATGTGTGCTAATTAATGAATAATTAAAAAATTATTATTGGGAAGAAAAAGCTTTTTGGGGGGAATTAGATGAATTCTAAATGTTATTGTAATATCTACAAAAAAGAAGAGCAAATCTTGAAACATTTAATCTCACTCCACCATCTAAGCCGACTCTTCAGTTCATTTCGAGCGGATCCCTAAATTGTACTGATGTACAATAATAAAAATACGGTAAAAATATCCTCTAGCAAAGGCGTCACTAGCACCAAAGTTAGTGGGAGTACGATTCAACAGATAACGTACAGATTACCAGTGATTCCCCTACAACCTATCAAAAACAATAAACAATGTATCCCTATTTTATGCCAAAAATAGAGTAAAACGTCCCATCCGGAAGTGACTTCAACAAGGTGTACGCTAATTGGCGTATATGTGTAGCTGGAATTTGATCTGTGGGGTATTGAACGTCACTAGTTTTTATATTCGAGAACAGCGCCCAATGTAAGTGGATTTCGATATCAAAACGTGGCAGCCGAGCTCGTTGTCGACTTGTTACCCCTGAGGAGGAATTTCCGTAGACCGAACCCAGAGCTTGCACCCAAGGTGAAAGGAGCGTAGTTTGCCGCCACTCGCTGGCAAAGGGCGCACACATTTCCCACATTCTCACCCGTCCTCTCCTCACGCGTCCACCACACACGCTTCAGCACGCGCACGCGCGCATCCACGCGCCGCGCCGCGACACGCCCACGCGCGTGACTCGATCTGGTCGCACCCACGCGCGCGCTCGCGCCGGCGATCGGTCTCCAGCTCAACACTCGGCTGCTGTCACGCGCCATCACGCTCACGCGCCGGCACGCTCGAGCTGAGCGCGTGCCCACGCTCGCGATCACGCCTGCGTCACGTCGCCTTCCCACTCACTCGCGCGTTGTCGCTCGCATCCCAGCTCGTCTCCCTCCCCCCTCCCTCGCGATCGTGCTCACGTCCACTACGGAGCTCGCTCTGCTGGGTGTTTAGTTGGCACTCAAATCGTAGTTGAGTTCTTTGGAATGTGGATGATTAGGTACTCGTGTCATGTTTTTGCACATTCGCTTACGTCCTCCCGTTCAATTGCCTAGTTGCCAAATTCCTCTATTTTCATAGACTCGTTATCTACATTATGCATTTTTTTCTTTCCGTTTTACTCATTCATTCATTTTTTATTTACTACTTCAAGATAATCCTTCATTCGCTTTCTGTTAGTTAATACCTTATGTTACGTGGCGAGACTCGGGTCATCAGGCCCACTCTTCCGTCTAACCACGCAAATTTCGCTACGCTCCTTTCACCACCTAGCGGAGAAAGGAGGTATTATCTTGGACGACGAAACAGGCGGAACTCAATTTTGCTCAGAGGCTTCTTTTAGGCTGGAGGATCTTTTGCGTGCAGTAAATCTACTACATGGGACAGCCGGCTTTACTTCACCTCCGAAGGAAGGCGTACGAAGGATTTTTTCGCCCTTAAAAATCCACGGCTTCAATCGGGTTTGAACCCTCGAACTCGGGTGCAACAGTCCGGTACGCTGACCGTTGTATCACCGAATCCGGAATTCTGTGTCCTTTATTCCTTTTCTCTCGCCGTACATACTTCCCTCAACTTTCTTCCTCGCACTTCCTCTTCAATTTCCCTATCTCCCGCCCTTACTTTCCCTATCTCCCGCCCTTACTTTCCCTATCTCCCGCCCTTACTTTCCCTATCTCCCGCCCTCACTTTCCCTATCTCCCGCCCTCACTTTCCCTATCTCCCGCCCTCACTTTCCCAATCTCCCGCCCTCACTTTCCCAATCTCCCGCCCTCCCTTTCGCTATCTCTCGCCCTCCCTTTCCCTCTTGCCTTCTCTCGCTCTCCCTCTCCTTCTCGCTCTCACACTCGCTCTCTGATTCACTGATGTAGATTGTTTTTGACATCGGTTTGCGCAGCCGTGCGCATTAAGCCTTGTGCATATCGCCCATCGCCGCCCGGGGCGAAGGGCGGTCGCCCGCCACAGCATCCCCTCGCGTGCTGCGCCCGCCAATTGATTCGGCGCTGAGCCGCGAGCCAGCACGCGCGATTGCATGTGCGCCTTATCTCTCTCTCGCGGCAGGAAAAGGAACTTGGCATCTGGAACCCGCGCCCACCACCCCCATCCCCACCTGCCACGCCCGTCAGGAATGTAATCAGCGGCCGTGGCTCAGCGCTCTTGTTTACATGGGCCCAGTTGATTTTTCTGACACAATCCTTCAGCTTTGTGGGAGCAAAAGCGTGTTAGAAAAGTGTAAAGTGATAAGTGTTTTTCTTTCCTCTTTCTGTACGTTATCAGAAGAAAGCTACGAGATTTTAGAATCTGTGTCGATGAAGGTTTTAAAACAATTGCTTAAATTGCTCTTAGTATCGAGTACCTGTTAAATTCCAAGGGGTGACGAGAAGCGAGAAATGAGGGTGGTTAAGGAGGAACGGGTTCGTGCGCTGCGGTCCATTATCCGCTGCTTCACCTGGAGCGGTCGCGGACCACTGTGGGTTGCGCGCGTAGGCAGCCCTGGGCCAAGG
The DNA here is from genome assembly GCA_011170035.1 of Teleogryllus occipitalis. Taxonomy (NCBI): domain Eukaryota; kingdom Metazoa; phylum Arthropoda; class Insecta; order Orthoptera; family Gryllidae; genus Teleogryllus; species Teleogryllus occipitalis. The sequence continues at coordinate 6,262 of BLKR01007850.1, forward strand.
GAGGGCGCGTGGCTACAGAGAAGGCGGCGTGCCACGACACACAAACACATATGCGTGGGCCCACATGGATCTCTCCCACTTTCCATCTCTCATTCCTTCACTTCATCTCACACTCCTACTCTTCATCGCTCGCTCCTGGACTTCATCGCTCGCTCCTTGACTTCATCGCTCGCTCCTTGACTTCATCGCTCGCTCCTGTGTATATTAATATGTATGTTAAAACTATATGTATGTATGTATGTACTTATGTATGTATGTTAATAATAATATAATGTGTATATTAATTAATTAACGCGGAAGGAAAGTGAGTAATTGATTAACAAATAATACATTTTGTAAACATAAGGACCCACCTTCATCTCATATCCTGTAAATCAGGGATCACAACTTGGTTGGTATTAACCCCTTAGGAGTCGATGAAATTTGATTCAGGTCAATGAAGTTTGAGAGGTCGACTGGGGGTGCCAATAGCCAAATATGAGTTAGCGACGTAATCGACCTAATGATGATTGCATTGGTTACAATAATATTAACATAGTTGATAATTAATGTTTTTTCTTGTATAAAGCTACAAAACATGTAATAACCAATTACAATTAAGCTCCCCATTCTTCGATCTTCATTGGGATGCTTAGAAAACTTAAGAAATTATAATTGTGTCTCAGTGTGACTCTAGCTCGAAAGAAAATGTGCACTGCTGGTACCTACGTGCTGCTGAAACAAAATGACCAGTTCTTGAAAATGTTGCAACCTAGGCTGCAGTTAACAACCATTCCATTACAATAAAGATCTGAAGCTTCTCAAAAGCGGAAGTGTTTACGATTATTGAAAATTGAGAAGTTTACGAATATATTATCATGCATCGCAGGTCATCTCTGTAATTCTATAAGTCATTTATGTTAAATTATTTGTATTATGGTTGTCGTATGGCTGGATATTATAGAGAAAATGCTCTGTAATCGATGAAGAAAACAATTGTTTTAAAAAGGGTCAATACAAGAAAATATTGGGAATTTCTTATCCAAATCCTTTATATGTATTAGTCGTTATTACTTAACACTACGAGAACTTCCAACCAGCCTAAACGAAGTTCCAAGAAATCACTTAGAACTGGACGAGTTTTTGTTGTTAACAATATTTTGTGAAGAAAAAAGCTAAATGAGAGCACTATCGTTTCAGAAGGATAGTGTCGAGGTGCAACTAGACAAGTTGATTTTGATTTTCACATGTCCTACTTACAAAGAGTAGGCAAATCTAAATAATTTCCGGGTAGAACTAGGCGAAATAATGACGTACATTTTATGTAGCTGACTTACAAAGAGTAGGCAAATCTAAATAATTTCCGGGTAGAAGTAGGCGAGATAATGATGTACATTTTATGTAGCTGACTTACAAAGAGTAGGCAAATCTAAATAATTGCCGAGTAGAACTAGGCTAAATAGTGACGTACATTTTGTGTAGCTGGACTTACAAAGAGTAGGCAAATCTAAATAATAACCGGGTTGAACTAGACGAAATAATGACGTACATTTTACGTAGCTCAACTTCCAAAAAGTAGGCAAATCTAAATAATTGCCGGGCACTAGGCGAAATAATGACGTACATTTTACGCAGCTGGACTTGAAATGAATGGCTGTGGGCTCTAATGCCACAGGCAAGTCCAGCGTTGGCTGCCAGCGCTAGGGTCGACTGCTCCGTGACGCAACGCGCGCCCTGCTTTGAGACTGCCGCCGCGCTTTCACGCGAACTGTCATTACACACACCATTATCACCGAAGGAACGAAATGAATTCACGTGTCCCCTTGCACAACCCCCCGACGGGCAAAGCTATGTGTGCAGGGGACGGGCATTGGTCATTCGCGTTCCAAGACGCTCCCAGGCACTAAAGTACACGCGTTTACGTAAAATAAACGGAGGGTTTCACAAGACGTGTGAACTGAGTTATTGCTTCGGTTTTTTTCTGCCATGTTATCATATGCATCATTACACAATCGAGAATGATGAATAAACATTGGGGATATTATTTTTTGTAAATCGGGCTATGTGGTAATATGTCTAGTTCTGTTGTTACACACAAAAATGATTGTAGTTGGTATTGTAGTCATTACTTGTTGGCTGACAGGGTCTCTAATGGCATTTCTTTTTTCTTCATTTGTTTTTTTTAAATTACCAATCCATTTACGATATGTGAATATTCTTGATCGCTAACACACAGTATATATTCTACATGACATTTTAATATGTAAAATTCATCACATGCATTCAAGAATCATTATTCTTTTCTACTATTCTCTAAGAGATAAGGCCTTAGTTTTCAGTTCGTTGATCGCGGTGTTAATGCGAGTGAAGAGTGGCCTATTTTACTCGTCGGTTTATATGCGGCTACTTTCTAGTCGACTAGTAAATTCGCTCTAAATATGCATGAATCTGTGTGGTGAATATGCTATCTGAAATGTAGAACGTTGCTTTTCCCAACTTGTTATTATGTTGTCGAGCTTGTGGATCATAGCACTACAATGGACATCCTGTTTCCCGTTTGTGTCCGACCGCGAATATCCCAAAAGATAAAATTACAAGAGTTGACTCAATTTCTTTTCGTGTTTCGTGAATTCTTATCTTAAATACAATTAATTAACTTTGCAGTACTTGCGTCCCATTTTGTAACAGCAAGTTCTCGAACACGGTGTAATTGCAGCTCACTCGATTTCAGAACTATTTGTCAACAGTGAAAAGCTCTGAAGCAGACTAAAGCTACTGATACTCCTATCCCTCTAAATTCAGTGGAGGTGACTCGCCAATAAAAATAGAGCGGTTGGGCTACACCTGTAGCTCGCGAGAGTACACGAGGGTTAATATTAATTTGAAAGCAGTGATATTTTTTAAGCGAAGGTTTATACACGTAAAGTACATACGAGTAAAAGTAACAGATTTTGCAGCGAGCGACTGTCTATCCGGTTTGTATCTTCTTTTTGCGTATTCACTTTTTTTAAAGAAATGAGTAAGAGTGTTATTTACAGCAGTGAATTAAACTCTTGCAAACTGTGATCAGTTTGCCCCTGTAAAGTTATTCTTTTCTGGGGTACTTTCTAGATTTATTTAATGATCATTGACAGGGGTTTTGCAAACGACTGTGCTAAAAGCATTTGCAGTTGTTATGATTTTTTTACGTGCCATTGTGGCGACCAAACTTACTAAAAGGTTTACTATGTCAGGCTACGATTACTCACGGGAAATTTCTAACAAAAAAAATTGTTATATTTTATGCTTTAAATTTACACTTGTTATTGCAATGTAATGTAGGACCCGATTTGCAGGAGATCCAAGGTTTCAATTTTGGATTCGAAATTTGTCAGAATCCACTCTGAGTCATCTACATACGAATAAATATCTCATTTTCATCACTTCAGTAAAAGTTCGTGCATTATGTGCTGTTTGCCTTCGGCATCTAATATTACTTACGAGAAAATAGTTTTTCTATAACTCGGGAACGAAAATGTCTAGTTCTTCAAATGTTGATAATCTCCCGCTTTTCTAAATTTTAATATTATTATTATTATTATTATTATTATTATTATTATTATTATTATTATTATTATTATTATTATTATTGTTGTTTTAACTTTCAACTATTTATCGTTAAAATGTTGGGATGGGATTCTGGTACTTAAGAAAACATGCGCAATTATTGTTCTCCCCCATACATCATATACAGTTTTTAATGTTTTTTGACCAAATAAATCAAATCAAATCAAACAACGGGCAGAAGTCGCATTCTGAATAGCATTTGATAAAAATATTTTTAAAATTTAACTTGTAACCAAAAAGGACGGATACGTTTAAAAAGCTGTTATTATGCTTAAGACTGAATAATTCAAAGCAAAAAATTCGAGCTCTTTCTGGCCTACAAAATCCGTTCATTCCCACATTTCTAATGGCGTAGCTCGAAGATACAAAATCGATTGACGAGGCTGACATGCCACGCTATCTGGAAATCAATCAGAAGAACACAGGCAGTTACACGAGCAGTAAATAACATTCCCTACGCATTTCTCATCACGAAATTGAAGTGTGAGGTGTAGTTAACGCAGGATAAGAACTGCGCCAGAACTTTTCCTACATGGTAGTTGGCAAAAAATATTATTTTCAAGGAAAGGGGCTTTCTGTTCGGTAATGTACGAAACCAAGTTGGTGATAATTTGCTTCGTCCGTAAGATATTGAAATATTTACTGCTACTAGAAATTATTAAGATATTTTTTTCTCCGTGGATGTGTTGTGAAAATTGTTTATATTTCAATGCGCAAGGTAATATTTCTTTGCGATCTTTAACGTAGAAATAACTTATGTCTGAAGGTTGCTGTCTTCTTAATAAAGAAAAAAATTGTTTACAAGGTTATGTAATGCACATCTACTCATGTAAATAATTGTGACATTTTTGGCATACTAATTTTAACCTCGGGATTGGTTGCTTTTGTTGTAGTCGATAATTGAAAAAAATAATAAGTTGGGATAAATAAGAACATCGATAACAATCCATTAGGAAAGAATTTGCAATTCTCTATTTATCTTGATCAATAACACAGACCAACAAAAGAGAGGTTTCAAAACACATTAAATCTTGATAGCTGGTTTTCATAGTTCTTTTTTTCTTTTGGATGCTGAATCCGCATCTGAACTCTGTTCGTTTCCATCACCCACAGTTTAGTCACGATTTGATATAGTAAGATATGTGAAATATGCTAAATATGCAATAAAAATAAATAGTAAACTACTTTTAAAATACCCACAGAAGTTTATTAAAACATAGAAAATGTCTGTATTTTCTTACCATTAAATTCTACAAAGCGCTACGTGTCCATGGACTTACATTTGCTTTGCCTCTTTTTCTTTAAAGCTCCAGATACAGATTTTTACTCCTATGCGCCGTTTGCTGACTCTCTCGGAGAAGTGACCAACAGTAATATCCCATCACGTTAGTGTTCTAACGTCCATGATAACTTTTTTTCCATCGCTTTTAGGTCTTTATGAAAAAAATCACCTTGTTTTTCATTTACATTGCTTAAATTGTCCGGAAAGAATTATAAATCACTATTTAAAAGTGAACCTTGAGGCTCATTAAAACATTCCAATTTTTAGAAAGCATTCAGCATATTGACAACAATTGCTTTATAATCTAGGTCTTTTTTGTGGCCTAGGAACTTATTTACAACGTGTTTAAATGCCTGGCCTTATGTGGCGCCCAAGATTTGACCTGATCGCCGGGCTTAATTCCGAAATATGAAGAATACACATTTATAAATAAGTCTGTTTCTTCGGCATTTTTTAATCACAAATTCGTCACAAAAACAACAGAAACCGACCGGACTGGTCTTACTACCGCGACTAGCTATGACTGAAACTGCTAAACTAGTATCTCACAGGTATAGTGTTAGCAACGATGCAAAGACGTGCGTCTCAAATAAAACAAACACAGTACTTCTTGTCAAATACAACTCTGACTGTGAAACCACCGCGCCTGTTGTTGTGCCATAGTAGGAAGGATCACAATGTAGAAATATTTTACTAAAGGGTATGTAGTACCCTCTTTGTCGTCCTAATATTTTCTCATTCTTACTTCTCGTACGTTTCTAGAGACTCAGAGCTGCATTTGCTATGTTAAAATGAGAACAAATTTGAAAATTTGAGAAAATGTTAAAATGTGAACAAATGGTGGGTGATACAGCTTTTGTAAGGTTATTATTGGAATCATCACACTTAAAACCATAAGCAGGTGAAAATGATCATACAAAGTTTTTTGGTCGTTGACCTGTGTAATTGATATTCTTGTGGCAAGGATCCAGAAGCAATTTGCAGCGTCGGTACCGGCGTATGTCACTTGGCCACGAGTCGAGGAAAAGCCCGAAGGTTATCAGGGCCTGTACAGTTGGCGTTCACATTTCTCTGCGATATCAACGGGCCGTGCGATGTCGGCCGGACACGCAGAGACAATGAGAATCCGCCTGAATATCCGAAACGGGACGATCACATCCATGTCGGCCGATCTGATCTCGGAGGGACAATCGGTGTCCCACGGGCCATTTGGATTCCGAGGCCAATCTGCGGCGCCGGGACAATCTGCACCTGTCACAACAATTCGGGGCGGCGCGTAAATTCGGGCGGTGGAGCAGCGAGGCGTTTGGATCAATTATGACAGGATTGCCGAGCCCCGGAGGCCGTGCGGGGGCGGGTCCGCGGCGCGGCGGGGGCAACGCGGGATCGAGACGGGGACGGGAACGGGGACGGGGACCGAGGCGGGAGACGGAGGCAAGAAACGGAGGCGGGGGACGGAGGAGGGGGCGGGAGTGGAGGCAACGCTGGATCGAGGCGGGGGCGGAGGAGGGAGGCGGTGGTGGGGGCGGAGACGGGTCGGGGTCGCGGGCGGGGGCGAGGCAGTGGCGGAGGCGGGGGCGGAGACGGGTCGGGGGCGCGAGGCGAGGCGGAGGCGGGGGTGGAGGCAACGCTGGATCGAGGCGGGGGCGGAGGTGAGGGGGGGGCGGAGGGCGGGGGGGGGGGGGGCGAGGCGGGGGCGGGGGGCGGGCGGGTGGGGGGGGGAGCGGGGGCGGAGGGATGGGGCGGAGGCGGGGGCGGTAGGCAGGGGAGGGTGCGGGGGCGGGGACGCGGAGAGCGGGGGCGGGAGCGGGAGCGGAGGCGGGAGGCGGGGTCGGGAACGGGGAGGGGGGCGGAGGCGGGGTGGAGGCGGGGGCGTGGACGGGGGTTGGAGGCGTGGCGGAGGCGGGGGTGGCGGCCGCGCGCGAGTGGCGCAGCGAGGCGTTATCTTCGCTCGGCCGCGGGGGCGGCGGCGGCGGCGGCGGCGGAGGCGGTGGCGGCCGGCTGGCTGATGGACGAGGGCGCGTCTCTGTCGCGTAATGCGTAATCGATACGCAGTCGCCGTCGCCGCCGCTCAGGCCGCCCCCGTCGCCCCCGCACCCGCCCGCGCCCGCGCCCGCGCCCGCGCTGCTCCGTGCCGTGACAAATGCGCTCTGACCGGCGGGCGCGGGGGTGGGCGAGGGCGGGCGGTGTGGACAAGAGTGGGCAGGAGGGGGCGGGTGGCAGACTGGGGTGAGGGGGGCGGGCAGGCAGTGGTGGGAAAGGCGCCGCCGAGCGGTCAGCTGCACTTGTGCTGCCGTCATATTACACCGGCGCAACGGCTCCCAAGACGAGGGCACGAAACAGGCGGAAATCCAACCCGAAAGCAGAACAAAATGACGCCTTAATTATTTCGCCTTTTCTTACAAATAGCTCTAATTTTTTGTGTCTCCTTGTTTTCAGTCTTCCTTTCTTTTTGTATCGTCGCTTTATTTTCTCTCATTAATGTTCAAGAATCTTCACGCGTTGTATGAGAGCTTTTCTGCTTTAGTATTCCAGTGATTTTGCATTAATATCTTGATATGTCTCCAGAAACTTAGTAGTTTTTGAACTTATTAATTCTGTATTGAATATTCTGGAGAATTTGATCAGCAATAATTTTTTTGTCTTTTCCTCTTTACATTTGTATTTTACTCTTTACATTCAATATTTCAGTACGTGTAATTTATTGTACTCGTTGGTCTTGTTGTTTCCCTCTTGGTGGAATTATTTTCATTATTTCAATTAATCATGTTAATATTTGGAAAACTTTTTGAGTTCTTGATGGTATAATAATGCATTTTACGATAGACATTCTTTTTGGATAAAATTAGTGATGTATGCATAAGAATTAAAAATTACTGTGAATTCTAAAAGGAGGATTTTTTCAAAAATGAATAGTGTACAGTTGGTGGGATTATATTAAATGCAATATAATGGAATATTAAATGGAATATAATTAAATTTATGAAATTTTGAATTGAAGTTCAGATTGACTGCTAAAAAGCAGAAGTCGAATTTAATGATATGGATGTTCTCTCTCGTTTTTACAAATGCCTGTGAGCTCTGTAGTTTACTTTTGAGTAGATTAACTTAAATAAAAAAGAAAAGTACATGTGTGTTTTGTGGCATTAATTTTGTTTTATAAAGAAATGTCTATAATCTTTAACATTTTCTATACCTCTTTGATTGTATCGTTAAATTTGAGCAACTGGAGAAAGATATAAAAACAAAGGTTTTCCCATATTATTGTGTCTGAAGAATAAGCTGGAAAGAAAAAAAAATCGGAGAGAACGTCCCCGTAAGCAATGAGGTTTAAAAAAACAGATCGAAACGCTGTAAATCATGGCAGAATTATGCGGTATGCAATGATGCATCTGACGTATTGTCGTTAATTTTCGCTGCATGCAATTTGGTAGTTTGAGACAGTTGTGTTTTAGGGGAGAGTGCATTTGGGAATTGGGAATTTGCAAAATATTTCAAGACCTTGTAGGTTTCCTTATATTGATTGCAGCTGGGGCTTGATTTAGTTTGGCGGGCGGAACAAAAAATTAATATACTGTGTCCCTCTTTATATTTATGTATGCAGAATGTAGGTTGTTTGTTAATGAGTTTCTCAGAGAAATTTAATGAACAAAATAAAGAAAAACAACTTGCTCTGCATTTTGTATTTGAGAACTATTAATATTGTTTTTTTTATTGGAGAGCGTAATTCCGTCCCAATTTTGACAGTTAACCCCCACAGTAATATGTTTTTTACATTATGAATACATGCAACAGAAATTTGCATATAATTGGAAGTGTTTCCCCCTAATGTGACAGTTGGTTAAAATGATCATTAACCTTTTCCACATTGATGCACTGGCTATTTCTGTATTCAGGAGAGTAGTCTTAGTGTCATCAGGTGATTCGACCGTTAAGTTTAAAGAATGCGGATTGTTATTATTAGGGAGCGGATTTTAATGAAATGTCATTTTTTTCTTTTCACTTTAGAAGAATGCCGTTTACTTCAGAAATTCGTTTTATGTTATGACAAAAAGGAAATGACCCATTTTTGTTGGTAATTATTTTGTATTATTTTTTGATTTCAACTAATAAGTTATTTTTTACCTTTTCTCGTCATTTTAATGCATTTTTTGCCGATTTCATCAATTTTAATGTTATTTTTAATGGTACTTTAAATAATATTTACCAGACAAGTGTTCTTCACAGAATCGCTCAGTAGCCTATTCGATTTGTTCGCACAGAAATTGTTTTGACAGCCGTTGTAAGTATGTAATTCTTGTGACGAATATCAACACCATTGCCGGTTCGGACGATTTTGGGATAACTAAAGACAGAGATTTCTTGGTAAAGAACAGTCCAAACCAAAAGTTTGCAAGCTGAGTTCACTCGAACGAATGGAAGCAGCCTCGATTACATCAGTAACGTATCCAGCAGCAGGAGTTGTTCATCCGAACTGGTTTTGAAAAGATTTTTTCGTCATTTTTCTTTGGTTTGGGGGCATTTTTAAAGCATTTTAAGAGCATTTTATTGATCATTTTTGGCGATGTTTTAGGTCATCAAAATCCGCCCCTTAGTTATTGTATACATATTCATATTTTCACAAATGGCCATTTGGCGATGACGTTATTTCCTTTCATGATATAGATGCTGATGTAGGTTGTAGATCGTGATGTAGATAAACGCATTGGCTGATGCTTTGTGAGTGCGGTTGAGGCCAAAAGAACGATGTGTGAAGGTGGGGATCAGTGGCTCATATTTCACTTCTGGGGCAGCAGCTCGCCCCCACGAAAGGAGTCAATTTACAGGACACTCTGGTTTCTGCCCCTCTCCCCCATTACCATCACACAGTCGTCAACAATAGCACTATTTCTACATAATAACGTCCCGAAAAAAGGAAGATTTTAAACAGAGAATTTGAAGAAAGGAATTGTGGAATTGCTTTCTATTTGTGAATCATTTTCTTTAAATTACAAATGAGTATATTGTTCCACTATTTAACCTCCTAATATATCATATTCAATTGTTATAGTATGTCATCAATTTGCATTTTCTTACTAATGTTCATAGTTCAAGTATTGTCGGCAAAAATTTACAAGTCTGTTCTAAGAGCAAACTGCATTAAGAGTAATCGCAACATTCGTTTTAAAGAGTCATGCCTTAAGTCATAATTGAAGAGCGAACATTCAAAAGGTGACAAGTCCATTTGGCCAAAATTGAATTCTGTTATTTTTACCTAGAATTTCATTTCCAGAAAGAATCGTGAAGTCTTTCAATACATTAAGTAGTATTCCATTCATTGGGTTAAAGACGGTGTTGAAAAGAGTTAAATTTGTGCTATATTTTTAATTTTTATTAATGGACCTGTCACGTTTTGCATGTTTGGTCCTCAATTTCCCAGTTTGAGACACAAAATGTATTAATTATGTAGTTTGGTAATATTACACCATATTATAACTTTTCCCATTATTTTCCATATAATCAATCCCAAATAATTGTGAATATAATCTCGTGTTTCGGAATTGCAGGATTTCGCAAGGTCTATTGCTATTCACACTTTATAGGGATCTTTCAGAAATACACTTTCAAAATCTTTTCTTCTCGTGTGATTTTTGAGTACTGCTCAGTGTCTCTCCCATTATTCTGAAATAGCCGCTTTGCCCGTTCCCTTTAATGAGCCTCCCGGCGCTTCATACACTCCAGTGCTTACAGCGGCCCGCAAACACTTTCACAGCAATTTGTTGGCGGGGGAGGATAATGGAAGGCGAAAGAGGAATGAGACCAGGGAAGAAGTGGAAAAAGGACTCCGAAGAAAAGAACTTAAATACACATTAAACATAATTACTGGCTGCACTAAGACGAAAAAGAGACTGAGGGATGTTAGACACTTCTGCATTATTGAAGAATATACCACACGCTAACGCAAACTTAATTACAAGCTCTAAGACTCTGAAGAGGAGTTTAAGTGCGCAAGAATTCAAACCATGTTAAAAGCTTCGTGTACCTGCAAATTAGCTTCGTTCAAGAAATGCAATCAAACATGGGAGTAGTAGTGTTTCTCACAGCAAATCAATCTTAAGGGCAAACTACGACATTTGATAATGGGGAAGGATATTCTTTAGAATAATTTTATTGAAATACTTCCGAGAAAAAAAAAATCAAATTATTTTCTCACAAAGTTTGCAACTTAGATTGACTTTGAGAATTTCCAGGCAATGTCATTTTTTAGCAATTCCACTTTAAGGAAAACAAAATTGCTGATGCTTATCCTCCCGCTACGTAATTCTGAATCATGAAACTCATTCTTTAATATTATCTTTCTCTCATTCGGAGTCTCCATCATCACCTGGCGGCTCCGTTACAGCAATTTTGTTGGCTACCACCTTCTCCCTCGACATAGCCTTTGCTCTCCTCCGTCGCACCTCTTTGCCCCCATGGAGTCCTCCGCCTCCCCGTATTCTGTGCTTCCTCCACCTCTGCATGCAGTCTTCCCTCTTCCTCGCAGGCGCCCTCTTCCTCGCAGGCGCCCTCTTCCTCGCGCTCGCCCTCTTCCTCGCGCTTGCACTCCTCCTCGCACTTGCCCTCTTCCTCGCGCTCGCCCTCTTCCTCGCGCTCGCCCTTTTCTTCGCGCTCGCCCTCTTCCTCGCACTCGCCTTCTTCCCTGCACTCGCCCTCTTCCTCGCCCTCTTCCTCGCCCTCTTCCTCGCCCTCTTCCTCGCCCTCTTCCTCGCCCTCTTCCTCGCCCTCTTCCTCGCCCTCTTCCTCGCCCTCTTCCTCGCCCTCTTCCTCGCCCTCTTCCTCGCCCTCTTCCTCGCCCTCTTCCTCGCCCTCTTCCTCGCCCTCTTCCTCACGCTCTTCCTCACGCTCTTCCTCGCACTCGCTCTCACCCTCGCCCTCGCTATCTTTCTCGCACTCGTACTGGTATTCACACTCGTGCTGGTATTCGCTCTCGTAATCGTCCCCTCCTTCGACCTCCTCTTCCTTCTTACTTTTCTTCCCTCTACCTCTGCCTCGCCACCGTTTCGCCTCCCTCCCCGCGCGCGTGTCACTCACGCGCGAAATGTAGCGCTGCGCCGCCGCAAATAAAAATTGGCTGCATGAAATATTCAGGGCGCAACAATCGGGAAATGGAACCGCGCGGCGGCGCACGCGAAGTTTGTTCGACGTTTCCGCCTCCGAGTGCCAATATCCGCGGAATATTCTTCGGGGAGATTTGGTAACCGAGAGCCGAGTTCGTTGCCGCGCCTGGCAGCTCGCTTGCGCGCGCGCGCTCGCGGGGGAGGCGGGTTTTGTGTAAGCCCGCAAAAAGTGCCGGAAATGTTCGTTTGATTATCAAATCGTTCTGCGTGGATGCTTTCCAGGAAAATGGTACGTGAAACGAATGGGAACGTCGTCTGGGTTGGCTGCTCTGCTGCAAATGCTCTTATCTCTTCTCTTTATGAGCTTTTTTTTTCTGTAAAAGATAAACTTGAATGAAAAAATCTTTATTTTTCGCGACACATTGATTTTTTTAAAGCGGTCAGTCTTAAAGTATTATGTAATTTTAGTTTGTAGTGTATAATTTATAATTGATGATAAACCTTTTGCCTTTTTTAAAGGCAAACTTTAAAAACTGGTGTCTCAGTCTATTTGAATAGGAGCATACGCAATTCCATTAGTATTGTCTCCCGAAATACTCAACTTGGTCTTCAATCTTGGCCTTCAACATTATTTTGAACAAGTGTTGTTTCTTTGGAATCCTTCGTCAAGGTACATTTGTTGTTAACAAGTAAATTTTAAAATCTATGAACATGTAACCTCAATTCAAGATTCATGTGGAATTTTTACTTTTGATACCGACGTAAACTTTTTGTTAGTATATTATGAAAATATTCCGGGAATAATTGTTACATCAATATTTAATTTGTGATTAATAATTCAAATGCATTTTTGAATGCCCAATATGTTCGAAAAGTTCTTTTAATTAAGTTAAAACTTTATTTATGTATTATAAGACTTCAGTAGGAACATTTTTCGCGCTTCGAAGTATTGGATTGGGAGCTCGAATCCCGTTTGTGCTTTTATATTTGTTACTGGTCTTGTCACTGAACACCCACCTACTCTGAAATTTGAGAGGACCATATTTGTGTGGTGTGAATGTCAAGTGAAAAATCCGACGAAAGATCCTAATGCTAAATACTAATCACGAAAAGAAAGACAAGGACATAACAACTTCACTTGCGTTTACAACTTCACTTGTACAGGTTATTTTTCCCGCTACAGTAGTCTCCCTGTTCATGTTGCCACCCACTCCCGGTCCTGCCACCTGTTGCTTCGCGCCCACCCTCGCATCACGCCCCTCAAGATCCCCTGTTCCCCCTCCTTTCCGTCCCCTCCCCCTCCTCACTGCCTTCGCCATCTCAACTCTCGGACCTCCCATCCATTCATCTCCCCTCCTCTTCTCATAACCTCTCGTCTCATCAGCTTTCTCTGCAGATATCTTCGCTGCTTCTCATCTTCCTTCCCCGTGTGACCCCTTCACTTCCTGGGCACCTATTCTTAACCGTTGTTGATCATCTCGGACGTTCGTGATTGACGTCATAACGAATGAAATACGAGTTTCCGTATTCTTAACCGCTCGACCCTTCTCGATTGGGCGTGATTTGGGTTCGCGATATCACGAGTGAGGTTTAAAGCAGTGAGATTCATCACGAATAGTAAACCGTATTAACATAACCTCTTTTTCTTCACTTGCTGTTGGAAGATGCGTACTAAAATATAGTAACCACTTGTCGTATTTTTATCTAATAACTTTGTACGCTCATAGACGTTACTAAATATTATATCAACTATGGTTTTTATATGAAATAACATTTATAATGTATCTTCACTAATAATATGTGTATAATGTAATTTTCCTTGCCTAACGAACATAGCATCATCAGAATCAACACGCGTAAGCAGTTGTTTGAGACAATCGAGCAGCGAGTGATGCGTTGCCAAACGGTACCGCTCGTCATGTGCGCATGGTATCGCGAAGGGTGTTTGAGAATACGGTTTCCTCGTGGTCTTCGCAATCGGACAGCTCGAGACATCACGAATGCGAGATATCACGAGCGAGGGATTTGCGCAGTCGCCGGGCGAGCGTGTCGCTGGAAGGCTCCTTGGCTCGACCGCCGCGTTAATTCCCAGCACCTCTGACCGGGAGGTCATAGGTTCGAGTCCTGACGGCGGAAGGATTTTCGACACTAGCTTCAAAGCTAGGTCGAGTTCAGTCGCTGTTTGGAGGAGAATTCTAGTGGCCGGCTGCCTTGATCGGTAGTTTTCCGTGGTTTCTCCGATCAACACCAGGCGAATGCCGGAGCAGTACCCTAACAAACGGGCCACGGACCGCGCGCGATCTGTCCTTCCTCTTTCTTGTCCTATCCTCTCCCCTTAGACACTAACACACACACTAACATGCACTACACTACCACATATTCCGGGAGACCGGTCGGGAGCTTAGAGCTTGTCCCGGCTGGGGCGGTGCCCCGCTGGTGGGAGAGTCCTGGTTAGAGGGAAACCCCACTCGCCGACGGTAGGTCGAAGCCGGATCTCGCCATCCAGCGGGAGAAGATCACCACCATCTCCCGCGAAAAAAATGCACTACACTAACGGGACTAATGACCAAAGCAATTGACGCACCCGGAAACAAAAAAATCAATCAAGCGTTAAGGTCGCTCCACAATAGCCCGGGAACGAGAACACGAACGCGAACGGGAACGTAAAGAAAGTTGAAAGATGGACATCTCGGGCAGGCATTCACAACACGACGGGAACGCGAAGCTCGACGGGAACGGGAAGGATGGTCTACATTTATCTCAGCCCGGGAACGCGAAGCCTCTCGACCAATGAAAGTGCAGCAAATGGTGGCGAAGCTTTCCAGCTGATCGAGCGCGTGAACTGCGCGCGACAGGCGACACTGTTCTGAAGCGGAATTGAGAGTGTGGGGCGATATTGGGGTTAGAGCGTGGATTTGTGAGGTGAGGGTTTAAGTCAGGGTATGTTAGTCATTATTGAGTTATTTTAGTTATATTTAGTAATTATAGTATCATTGTTTTTCTATTCCCATTAGTACTTATAAAAAATTGTGGGAAATTTTAATTCTGTTTTTGTTAAAGTACATTGGGGCTGTTTGTTTATTGACAAAATTGTACTGTCTCATAGTTGTATTTGCCGTAAGTTTTTGCATTCTTCGTAGTCATACTTTGTTTTTTCCTAATTAATATTCTTTCGTTAAAGTATTCTTTATTCATAGCAGCTCACGCAAACACGGCAGACAGATGGGAAAACAAAGAGTGAACACGGTAGCATAGCTAGAAGTGCTTTGGTTTCGGCAACTGTTTCTTAAAGTTCTCGTTTTAGCCGCTGCAGGTTCATAGCGCCATTCTTCTTCCCATTGGCGTTTATGTGAATCGCACGTACCTCCCGTTGCCGTTCACGTTCGCGGACTATTGTGGGGCGGCCTTTAGGTGTGGTCACTGGGCTCCAGCCGTAGGGATGTCATATTAGATTGATAGATATTTATTATTCTGCATACAACCTGGTGGCAGAACACTAAAATTTACACATTACAAATATTAATTTTAATTACTTAACAATGTAACTTTAAATTTAAAGACAATAATAATAATAATAATAATAATAATAATAATAATAATAATAATAATAATAATATGCTAACAATAATAGCATTAACTACATTTTATGGCTGACCTGCGCAGTTATTTTAAACTATTAAATACAAGACTACACGACTTTTTAACTATACTTCTCTTCACTTCACTTAACTGCTCTTTCTACATCTATACTGCACTACACTGCACAACACGTCTATGTATAAATATATATATTGGAAGGAATTACCCCAATTGGGGGGAGGGAAGGGCGTCGACTTGCGGGAAGAAAAGCATTTTGCGGGATTCCGCACAATGGGGGGAATAAGTTGTTTCCCGGGAAAATTGTGGGCGATACGTTGCTTTTTTTTGGTTAAATCAATGGTACTCACCTTTTTTTGAAAAATTGTCCAAATATTGATGTCTTCTGAAAGACGTGCGACACGCGCAAGGTTTTTAGATTTGAAACTCTCACAAATGTGCAATTGTATTACGAAATGGCAGAGCTGACTTGTTTAACCGCTCACAGTTTTCACCACTCAGTTATATAGCGAAATTGGGGGAATTTTCATCCTTCCGATGTCGGATTTTCACCGAACGGATATGACATCCCTACCCAACAGCTCTCATCCGCGCGGGATGAAGGACATGTGGCCTCTCCTCCACTCGCAGATCTAGCGCATTCATGTGGCGACGAACGAAATTAATGCAAAGAAAGCAGA
This sequence comes from Teleogryllus occipitalis, assembly GCA_011170035.1. Classification (NCBI taxonomy): domain Eukaryota; kingdom Metazoa; phylum Arthropoda; class Insecta; order Orthoptera; family Gryllidae; genus Teleogryllus; species Teleogryllus occipitalis. The sequence continues at coordinate 22,503 of BLKR01007850.1, forward strand.
GGCCTTCTGCCAGCTCGATATTAACGCTGAGTTGATTCCTGTGACGGTACTTTAATTTTTCGATGACGAACCAACATCAGTAATCAACTGAGAATCTACGTATGCGAGTTAAATATTCATGACCGGCGGTAATAGCGAAGTAATCCTCCAAATGACATTCAAAATTTTGAACATTTTCTACCAAGCTAAAACTCTAATTGACCCCTGCTTGTTGTTGAACGTGAATAATAATTGAGTAATTGAAATTAAAAAAAGAAGTATCTAAGAAATGAGAATTACTGAAGGCGCAATGCAAGACGAATCAACATTCAGACCACTGGTGGATAAACATAATGTCGTGCTCATATGATCCGCTGTACCTGGAATCCAGAAAATTTTGCCCGGATGCCAAAGGAGCAATTTCAACAAGAATGAAGATTTTGGTGATGGAGATTTTTGGAGATGAAGGAAACCGAAACGTTTTATAAACAGGTTTTCTTGTGATTATTAGTTGAGAAGTTTGAAAATGCCAATTAGTGTACGTATCTCAGTGGATAAATTCTCAAAATGTAAAAGATATGTCAGTAAAATATTAAATATATAAATTACATAAAAAATTCCTACAGTGAGATTGTAATTAGAGGATCCTTGTAACAAATGTAGAATTAGAAAATATAATTACGAAAATTCTAAGAATTTGGAGGCTTCTTTTAACAAATATAAAATTACAAAAAATCGACATTGCTCTGTGTCCGAGGTTGACAAAGGAATTAATTTAGGAATTTGATATTGGTAAAACGTTTTTAAAAGTAATATCTGTACTCCAAAGAATCTAAAAGCTATCAAGCTAAAAAAATGATAAAGTAACACGTTGCATGGTTTTCCTTTTATTGAGGATTGAAGGTTCAGATGGCTAATTGTAAGATGGATTTTATGCAGTCACAATGTTTGTGTCTTGGGACAATGTTGGAGATATCGCCAAACAATGTCTACAACACTTAAAGGTTTGCTAATGTGGCAGTTCCCTAAGGGGGCTGTTCCCCTGCCTTTCTTCGTGGTCGCCTAGTGAGTACTCTCTCCCGCTCTCTGTCTCTCTCACCAAGCCTCTCCACCCTTCGTCAGCCCTCCCTGCCCCTCCCTGCTCCGCCTCCTGACTGACTGGCTTCCTTAGGAATTCCCTTTGCCGCCTTCGTCGCTGCTTAATGTATTTCTTTGTGGTCGTTTACCGTATCGATTTCGCATTCAAGTATAATTAGCCGGAGCACAGACTGAGCTATTCATTCGCTTAAACGCCACATCAGGCTCAGTGCGCTGTCGGCACCTCCTCCCGCCTTCTATTCCCCTATTCCCCTCTCGGAGTTAAGGATGCCTCGTTTCTTTCTTCTTTCTTTTTTTAACATTCCGTTGTTCACTCAGGAACCATCAAAATCATCTGCAAACGTCCGTTTTCTGGAATATCTCGCATTTTGTAGTCTTACAGAGGTCTCAGATTTGTACTCTGTGAGTACATTTCACGTCAAGTGAGTCACCAAAGAATTGCATCTTATCGTGTGTCAATAATTCAAACACGGTCGTTGCTCAAGAAAAGTCAAGCATCTAAAAAAAATTTTTTTTTCAGGAGCAGGGGTTTTGTCCGGGGCGCAGCATTTATTAAGCAGCGAATGACAAATTTTACCAACTCTGTAGATATTTTGTCAACTATCTTGAAGAAGATTTTACAAGTAAGAAGAAATTTGTTGGAAATTGTGACTGGTGAAAGATTCAAATTTAATAATTAATTGTAAATGCTTACTAAGAAAATTCCACACTGGTAATTTGAGAACCGTTAGCTATTGAAGGAACAAAGGGAAACGCCCTGAACGGTTTGTATGGTACCAGTCCCCTACATCTTTTGACAGCTCTGGCTGAACAGGAATTTGCGCCTCACAAACATTTAGGATGTGACGGATAAAGTTACCTTTTTCCACATTTTACATGGAAAACTTTCCGTAATAAACATGCAAGTATCAGAACGATAATACACAAAACGATTTTCGCCACAGTTCTGGAGTGAGTCTTAGAGCACCAAGACTTCATTCCCGGTTGTAGGACAATTGTTATCCAAAACTACGCTAAAAATAAGGAGGTTTTGGCATTTACTAGATAAATTGTGTATTTAAATTTCATTTGTATTTACTAGCTACAAGAAAATGTTGAAGGTTTTATCTTTCTTGCAATGAATCACAGCGTTGATTAAGTTTGTGTAGCATGATGTTCACTTGAAATTCGCTTGTATTTATGGTTCAGACAGAACAGTTATATATATATATTTAATACCGTTTATGTGAAATTTGATTCTACATGAATATTTGGAAAATTTGCGTAATTTTAACATACTTGGGAGGAGTACTCGTCCATTGGCGACACTCCATTAATACGCCTTATTCAGTACAACACGAGCTGCACTTTCAAACATGCGGGGCGGGGCGGGGCGGGGCGGGGCGGGGCTCGAGTGCGTTCGTGGTTCCGACTCGTAAAGCAATTGAGGCGGAAATACTTTACAGTTACGTTTAACTCAGCCTTAATGGTGACGCGGTGCAGGCGATCATCATGACAACGGAGACCATGATGGGGAAGGCTGTGGCGAAGGAAATCGCCCGTTGGTTGCGACACTTGCCCGGGCGGATACAACGGCAAATAGCACGCACGCTGGTGACGACGGAGGCGAGCGGGGACGGCGGTGGTGCCAGGCAAGCGATGGAGGGGAGGCGGCAGTGGCGGCAGAGGCAACGCCGCCCGCGCTGGACCAGAGGGGCGCTATTTGCGGGGGAGGGGGCGAGTCGTATGACGGCAAATATGAATTAAAGAAACGCTGAAGTGACGGATGAGTCGGCTATAATAATAATAATAATAATAATAATAATAATAATAATAATAATTATTATTATTATTATTATTATTATTATTTATTATTAGTACTATTTGTATTAGTATTAGTAATATTTATATTATTGTTTTTGTCTCTCTCTGCCTCTCTCTGCCTCTCTCTTTCTCTCGCTGCCTCTCTCTTTCTCTCTTTCTCTCTCTCTGTGCCTCTCTATCTCACTCACACACACACACACACACACACACACACACACACACACACACACACACACACGCCCCGGGCATGGAATGACCGTAGGGGACTCAGTCGTTGAACTTAAGCAGGAAAACCAAAGCGCAGGTGTTACTGGCTTTTATTATTCACTACAACGTTTCGTGGAACGTGTGTCCTCTTCTTCACGTTCCACTGACAATTAACACCCAAGAAAAGATCTTAGACTTTAAAAATACAAACATTTGAGTTACTTCGTGTATTCTGATAATTCAGGTTATGAGAATTATATTTGCTATTGTCGAAGCAATTTCGTCAATGTGTTCCTTCAAAGACCCGAATTGTGAACTAGTTTTTGCGAAGTCAGTCAACCGTATTTACCGTGAATATCGTATTTTTCTATGCCATTGCCACTTCTGTTTAGTTTTAATTGATTCTTGTTATCTCTTTTGCATATTAAATCAAGGCGATCTATAGTGAACAATCCTTCTTCAGACACTAGCATATTCCAGTGCCTTCGTAATAAAGAATATGAATATCTAAAAGGATCTTCCATTACAAAGGGATTGGATAATGTAGACGATCATCGTGCCCCTCGCCCATGCTGTCATCTGAATTATTTATCCATTCATATTGATTTCAATTGCATTTATCGATTACCCATCTGATATTCACATTAGTCAGCCGACGATTCAAAATATTTCAGATCAATAGTCATCTAATGAGTTAGTGACTGAATCAAGTGATACTGATTTGTCTGTGTATGGTATAGGGAAGAAAGACCAAAGGTATTTCTTGGGTGGTCTACATACGAGTCCAATAAAGAATGATATTCCTCCTCTTCATTTTATTTTCTTTTCCATTCCTTTATTCTTCTGATAACCCTGCTTTTTGTATTGTGGAATTGAAATTCAAGAATAATATTTACGATACCACTTCCTCACAATATGCACACCTTCCCTTCCTTACAATACTCATCTTAACGAAGCAAATCCAGATTGTTGCACCACCTCAAGAGTGAAAGATCGAGAAATTAGACTAGTCATTGGAACTTTCATACCACAGCATTCAAATGTAACCACTCTCGATGATTTATGATCACATTTGAGAATGTCGCCTTTTTCTTGTTTCGGTATATTGGAGAGGGGAACGTCACATACAAATTTTCACTATTAATTTTTAGTGAAGTTAAGAGTTATCCCTAAAGAAATATTCTAAGGGGAATATGAAGATTATATATTCTGACTGCTTGCAGAAGAAATTTGCACATGCAATTGCATTTGAGTAACGTGTATTTTTCCAAACATCAAACGCCCTGGGAGTTCATAATACGCATTTAGTACAAAACTGTAATTCAACTTCTACAGTTTTCCTTCCTATTTTCCTTACATTAGTTTTTTTTCATTTAAGGTCGCATCAACGTCTAAGTCATTAGCGACCACTATTGGAGTTAACGTTATGGTAACTATGAAGATGAAACTAAAATGGTGATGGTAAGGGGTGAAATGACGAACACAAATACAACCATGCCCAAAGCGGGACTCGAACCCGCGACCCTTCGGTCCGAGAGTGCATTTTTTTCTCTTTTATCTATTATTTTAGATAATTCTGATAGTTGCAATGTGGTTGTAGTGCAATGTGGTTGTAGTTGTTTTGTGGTTGTCAAATAGTTTTAATCAAGAAAAAATATTATGTATATTATGTTAAAAACACTTGAAAAGCATGCATATTGAACCGAAAGATATACTTTAAAAGAAAAATAAATCATAAGCAGTATTGCCGGTAGAAGCCACGCTGAAACAATCTCACTAGCACTATTAATGTTTTTTATTTAAACAATGAATACATTCTTTTACACCATGTTTACTAATCGAGCGCCATTGTTTAGTAATATAGGAAATTTTACTAGAAGAGTATCTGTCCAATTCATTTAGTTCTCGCAAGCTTATTAACTGTCTTTTTTATCCTATTCAAATAAACTCGTTGCCGTTGCCACATTTTGTCGGAAAATGTTTATTTTTCTTTCCCGGAAATACACATGCCCCGATGGTTCCTTTGCGCTGACTGTCGTTCCGTGTGTTGCAGGTGAGCGAGCCCTCCGTGCGGCCGGGCAGCCAGCGCGACGTGTGGTATGTAGGTCGCAGGGCGCGCGCGTCGGGCGCGACGAATCCGGCGGAGGTGTCTCTGGCGCTGTGACGGCGCTCTTCGGACACGCGGCGGGCATTGGGCGTGACGCGGCGGAACAGTTCTCGCCCGCTCCCGCTCCCGCTCGCGCTTCCGCTCTCTTCGCGGCCCCGCTCCGCATTCCCCTTCCCATTTCTCGCCACCCTTTCCCACCGCTCTCCAACTTCCACACCGCTCCCCACCTTGCACACCGCCCCCAAACTCCTCGCAACTCTCTGCCCCTCTCTACATCACCCTCTCCGTTCGGTCCCGCCCCGCCCCGCCCCGCCTCCCTACGCCCGGCTCTACTTCCCCAACTCTGCGTCACTCCGCTCCGTCCCAACCCTCCTGCATCACCCTGCATCACCCTGCATCACCCTGCATCACCCTGCATCACCCTGAATCACCCTGCATCACGGCGCTACTCCGCGCTTCACCCCGAATCGCCCCCTCGTTGTTCTCATCCTGCCCCTGCTCCCTCTCTCCCCGTTGACCGCACCTCTGCCCAGTCGCCATCGCCACTCGCGCTCTTGCGCGCCGTCTCTCCACGCAGGAACGCACCTCGTTTCACACGCGTGCCATGTGCCTAAGGCGGCGCATGCCTAATGCGGCCTAATGCGTCGAGCAAGCTGGTCCCGACCCCTCCTCGTCTACATGAAAGGAAGATTCAAAACCCGATCATTTTGGTGGACTTGTAGCGGGTCGCGACCCTACTGCGTTAATGTGTGAAGTTGCGAAAAACGTTTGCTGAAAAGTAGCAAACACAGGAGGTCCGTTGACGTCATACTTTGGGATGGAGACGGACGGAGTAGCATCGTCTGCTACGATGAGTCGTTTCAGTCATTTTCTTCTGATAAACTTGAAGATTTTGAATTCGAGCAATACTTTAAACAACGGAACACGCAAGATCTCTCATTTCTCATGACTTTACTCTCATTCTTAGAGCCGGGTGATGAACTGATTTCCTAGCATCGTGCAAGCAGAGGACGAGAGAGAATCAGAGCAGAGAGAGAATCAGAGCAGAGCCCTGAGTAGTTTCTCATAGTTCATGAGAGATGAAATATACACAGAGAGTGGGAGGGTGGGGAGAGGCAGGTAGAGAATGAGACGAGAGAGAACGAAAAGAAGCTTGGAGAGATAGAAAGGAAGAGAAGCGTGGAGAGTGTGGAAGGTAGAGAGGGGGAGATAAAGTACGGAAGAGTGGATGGAGAGAGAGAGAGAGAGAGAGAGAGAGAGAGAGAGAGACGTAAGGGCGTGTGAGTGAGTGAGCGAGCGCGGGTGAGTGAGGATGAGTGGGTGAGGATGAGTGGGTGAGGATGAGTGGGTGAGGATGAGTGGGTGAGGATGAGTGGGTGAGGATGAGTGGGTGAGGATGAGTGGGTGAGGATGAGTGGGTGAGGATGAGTGGGTGTGTGTGAGTGAGTGAGTGTGTGAGCACTGGCGGATCATGCAGAGGATGAGTGTGGAGGGATGAGTGTGTGAGGGATGAGTGTGTGAGGGATGAGGTGAGGACGAGTGTGTGAGGATGAGTGTGTGAGGACGAGTGTGTGAGGATGAGGTGTGAGGATGAGTGTGCGGAGGATGAGTGTGTGGAGTGATGAGTGCAGGTGGAGTGAGTGAGTGTGTGTGAGTGAGTGAGTGTGTGTGTGTGTGGGAGTTAGAGTGTGTGTGTGGAGTGAGTGAGTGTGTGTGAGTGAGTGCGTGTGTGCTTAAGGAGTGTGTGTGAGTGGAGTGAGTGTGTGTGGTGTGTGTGTGTGTGTGGTGTGTGTGTGTGTGTGTGTGTGTGTGTGTGTGTGTGTGTGTGTGTGTGTGTGTGTGTGTGTGTGTGTGCGTGTGGGTGTGTGTGTGTGTGTGTGTGTGTGTGTGTGTGTGTGTGTGTGTGTGTGTGTGTGTGTGTGTGTGTGTGTGTGTGTGTGTGTGAGTGTGTGTGTGTGTGTGTGAGTGAGTGGGTGTGTGAGAGTCTGAGAGAGTAATGTCAAATGTTCGCCAGTCGAGCTTCTCGTGAGAGGTCACTGCCTGTGGTCCCGCAGCTTCTTTCCCCTTCCCCTCCCACTGGCCCCGCGCAGTGGGTGGCGGCGCGGCGCAATATCCAGGGTGAGACTGCACATCCCGCGCGGGGGAATCGGGCGATTGGGCGCCGCCTCGCGCCGCGCTCTTTTGTGGTGGCTCCGGGAGGAGAAGGGGCGGCGCAGTAATTTCCTTCTCCGGGAAACGCAACGCAACGCCACGCCACGCCATGCCATCCCGCGTGCGTCACTTTTCTCCCAACGATTGCCGCGGCTCGCCGCCAATCAACCGAAGTAGATTCGCTTCGGACAACAACGGTTGTGTGAACGAAATGCGTAATGGATGTGGTGGAATTGTGTTTTCCTTACAATGCATGTATTTGGCATTGTAGGCGACGTATTGACCCGACGTATGGCAGCTGGCGGTGTTCCCAGGCCTACGCCCTGTTTATTTAAATTAATT
>BLKR01007851.1:0-16582 GCA_011170035.1 Teleogryllus occipitalis
ACAGAGAATGTAACAATGGAGCGTGCATAAAACTGAAAACGTTCTCCTCCGCAGGTAAGAGGTATATGCGAAAGGAACGACTTCGTTCTCTCGAGGAAGAAACAATAGACGGCGCGTGACAGCCAACAGTGCCTCTCTCTTTCGGCGGCAGAGCGCAGTCTCTACCACTATTCCCGTCTCTGCTCTCTCGACCACGGTGCCCCACGGCCCTGCATTACGTCGATATTTTAAACTCGCTTCGAGAATGAAGCAGGCAACATCCTTCTCAGAATCAACTCCTTTCTTCTTCATTCACATTATCCTCACGGAGTCTCCGAGGGCTGAGGTTCCAAGTAACACGTCCGTCAGGAAACATATACGGTGTGAATGGGCGTTTATATTCATTAGATGCCTGGAATTGTGATAGTTTTGTTGAAAAGAAGACGAACTTGCGCCACTCAAAACCTACACTTTTTTTAGGCCTTCGTACCGGGAGCGGTAGCTGAGTGTATCAACTGATGTCACTGCAGCGCTTCTGACCGGGAGGTTATAGGTTCGAGCTGACGGCGGCTGGATTTTCGACACTAGCTTTCCAGCTATGTCGAATTCAGTCACTGTTGGAGGAGAATTCTAGTGGCCGGCTGCTCTGATCGGTAGCTTTCCATGGTTTCTCCGATCAACACCAGGCGAATGCCGGAGCAGTACCCTACCAAACGGGCCACCGACTGCGCGCGATCTTTCCTTCCTCTTCCTTTACCTATCCTCTCCCCTTACACACACACACTAACATGCACTACACTACCACATATTCCGGGAGACCGGTCGGGAACTTAGAGCATGTCCCACCTGGGGCGGTGCCCCGCTGGTGGGAGAGTCCTGGTTAGGCGGAAACCCCACTATCCGACGGTAGGTCGGCGCCGGATCTCGACATCCAGCGGGGGAAAATCACCACCATCTCCCGAGAAGAAAGTATGCACTACACTAACGGGACTAATAACCAAATCATTTGACGCGCCCGGAAACACGAAAAAATCAATCAATTTAGCCCTTCCTGAATACTTCGTGCAAGAAAAGTGGATCTATCAGTTTCTCAAAACGTTAGATAAAATGTTCAATATTTCATACATTATTGATTTTCAATACAACATACATGTTTGTAATTTTCTACGAATTTCCCCTCATTCACCGGCCGTATTTCACTTTCCGTGTCGTGTGAGCTACTTTGTGTGGGTGCACCCCGTCGTCCCCAGCCACTGCCTCCACAAGGCGAGCCGCCCCTCGTCTCGACGGAGGCCATGATTTACGGGCTGTGCGGGGGCCTTGACTTTCGCTGCCTTTGTGAACGCCCCGGCCGCATCCTCGCTCTCGGAGGGAGCCACAGAAAAGGCGGCGCGCAGGTGACCGAAGAAAAACAAGCTAAACGCACGTGTGTGCACGGGGAGTGGGCGGGGTGAACGCACGGCAACTCGTGGCGCTCACAAATATTATTCCGCCTAGCGGCTAAGGATTAGGAAATGTCCCCTAAACGACAATACTCCACCTAGTTAATTATAAATAGGTAACGGATTTTCGTATAAATACATGTTTTTACAGGGACAAGATACCTGCATTCACTAATATTTTTTAGACTTAACACGACATTCTGAACTAATTGAAAGATGAAATAATAATAATAATAATAATAATAATAATAATAATAATAATAATAATAATAATAATAATAATAATAATAATAATAATAATAATAATAATAAAGCATTCATTATTGACGTTACACACCCTGCAGATCACAACATCAATAAGGCAGAAACAGACAAAATCTCAAAATACATTCCCCTATCAATAGAATAAAAAGAAATATACAAACTTGAGTCTGTTGAAATTATACTAATTGTAATAACAGCTACAGGTCTGGTTAACAAAAATCTAAAGTACTATTTAGAAAAAGTAGGTCTTCATCCACACAAAATTATCCCAAAAGCTCAAAAGTCAGTCATTCTTGAAACCTGCCGGATTGTTCTCACAGTCCTCAATATGCAAAGCTAGGAATGTGGTATGCCTAGAGGCCCCTCAAACCATGAACTCTGGGTGAGAAACCCCCGAGAGAAATAATAATAATAATAATAATAATAATAATAATAATAATAATAATAATAATAATAATAATAATAATAATAATAATAATAATAATAATAATAATGTCAGCCCGTTGGCTGAGATTGCTAAGGTAGCAGTGTCGTAGTGATCTCGAACCGAAGGGTCGCGGGTTCGAGTCCCGCCTCGGGCATGGTTGTATTTGTGTTCGTTCTTTCACACCTTATTGTCACCATTTCGTTTCATCTTCATAGTTACCATACCGTTAACTCCAATAATGGTCGCTTATGACCTAGATGTTGATGCGACCTTAAATAACCAATAAAAAAAGTTAAGAACGCCTCTCCGTGTGTGAGATACAAGGAAAGAGGATGGAAATGCCAGGACCTGCTCGATGCAAGTAATACAAACCGGGTTCCTCTATTTTGAACACAAAAAGACTTTGGTACCATCAGTTATTATTTCGTATTTTAGATTTTACGAAATTGTGAGTATTGGAATTTTTCAACGCGGAAAACGTAATTACATGAAGCACAAAACATCGATGTTCAAAAAATCGAGTTCAATACTTTGATGCTTAAAACATGGATATTTTTGTAGAAACATCGATATTTTTGCAAAGATTGGCCTCGATGACCTCGATGTTGATGCGACCTTAAATAACCAATAAAATAATAATAATAATAATAATAATAATAATAATAATAATAATAATAATAGCAATAACAATAATAATAATATTGTAGAAAGATGGTTCCTTTTAAATTTATTGGACCAATTGCAGAAATAGTGCATATTATGTTAAATGATACTATGAACACAAAAAATTACATATTGAAACTTCATCAAATGTATAAATCATTAATAATAAACAGACATCCATAATTGCTTTTTGCCGCTGTTCACTCCTAATTTTTGCACATCCATTCCTTGATATATCTCATTTGTTCTGCTTACATATGAATGTTTTAGCCACCAAATTGGACGCCGCCTTCGGCATATTATAAAAAGGCTTTACACGAGAATGTTGTTAAACATTAATATATCTTCAGTAAGTAAATTTAATTTATTCCTTTGTTTTTTACTGCATAAAAATATAATGTTTATTGTCAATCTTCAATATGTATATTTAATTTATTCCTTTGTTTTTTACTACATAAAAATGTAATGTTTATTGTCAACCACTTGTCAAATGCTTTTGAAAAGGCACCTCTTTCTACAATATTAAAACAGGATCAACAGGAATATATTCAACCATTCTAATAATAATAATAATAATAATAATAATAATAATAATAATAATAATAATAATAATAATAATAATGAGAGAACAAAAATCTTGTGGGATACTCCCATTGTTACAGACAGAACAGTGGAAGCAAATAAGCCTGATATTGTCGTATTCGACAAAACTACTCGTAGGGCAATAATAATTGATATCGCAGTCCCACTGGATCATAATCTGCTGACAACTATTGCAGAAAAGAGGAGAAAATATCAGCCACTCTCAGTTGAGCTGAAAAACTTGTACAAACTAATAGAGGTAGATATTGTACCCGTGGTTATTTCAACTAATGGGCTTGTGGCTGAAGATTGGAGGATTGTGAAAGAAAAACTCCATCTAAATGAGTGGCACCTCAGAACCATGCAGAAGGCCGTGTTGCTGGCAACCACCAACATTGTGCGCAAGGTTCTCTCCTTAAATCATTGAAGCGGAACCCGAGTGCACTGGAGCAAGAACTTCTCACCATCTGTCTCACCATATGTGTTGACGTTCTGTCCTTGAGTTATACTTGAAAACTCCGGAAGAGCGTGAAATTTTGAAATATGAAATATAAATAATAATAATAATAATAATAATAATAATAATAATAATAATACATATTAGTACGCAATTCAATAGACTGCGTGTTCCTGTACCTCACGCACCTTCCTGTCTCGGGGAAATGCGCGCACTCGGGAAAAGAACGGCCGGAAAAATTGGATGCGATCGCGCCTGATGAGGCCAAATTACAAGGCAGCGGACGGCCGCTCGTTTAACGCATTCCCTATGCGGCGCGCAGCCTCGGAATCGGCTCCCCGCGCTTGCGCCGTGGCACGAACAGCGCTGGCGCAGCAGACGGAACATTTCTCAGCCAAATGTACAGTGTATATAGTGAAGTGAAGTGTGGTATGAATGTGCGAGTGATTGTGTCTGTAAATATAGTATAAGTATGATTGAGTGAGTGAATGATCAAAACAGAAGAAATGAACATAAACAATCACAAGAATTTTCAAAATTTTTCTTAACATTTATATTATTAAAAAAAAATAGCCCAAAGTGGCCATGTGTAGTTTTAATTAGTTTAAGATTAGTTTTAGTTAGTATTTTTAAGTTATCGCCTTCACACAGCTCCATAAACCTAATCGGTTGGAGCATATCTGTATTCCCAAGTACTTGAATAAATTCCCGCCTTGCCAGGGCTACTGGCGAGGGGAAAATGAAAAAAAAAAATCCCAGCCGAATCACTGCCTGGCTCAGGTTACTTCTTAGTCATTGGTATTCACGTAAGTGGTATGAGGAAGAAAGAACACGATCAAATTGTAAAACAATCCATGGAGAAAGTAACTTTCAAATGGAAATTCGACTGGGATTAGTACAATGAAAAGAAGGAAAGTTTTAATATTGTAGATATTCTGTCGCAATATTATATTGAAGCTGGTAGAAGTGTCGTAATGATTTCCTGCACCCATGGCACTGAATGACTGAAGGTTGTTTGAGAGTAGTTTTCCTTTTGAGTATCTGTAAACTTCAGAAGACAAAAACAGCGACTTTTTGTGATTCCGCGTGTTTCATCTTAAACTACGCAAAAGAAAATTCAGAAGATATAAAAAATACAATACAAATTATAGCAACAACTAATTACGTGTTGCCATTTAAGATCATCAAATCATAATTATTCTAATGGGGATGTTGAAGATCGAGATCCAATATGTCCTACTGGTCAGCCGATACAGCAGGATCACATCACAAAGGCTGCTAGAAGTTTCTGTAACGAAAACTGTTGACACGGGGCCCTGCCCTGGAGAAGCTGCACGAGTACATTACACTAAATTATTCTTTGTATTGTGTAATTCGTTGCCTCCATAATAAAGGATTACGTTGTTACTTTCTTCTACACGACCTATTTTATCAGATTTTACCACTAGGTGACTAGAATATGCCATGCACATGAATAAGTACTTCCCCTCTTCGCAAATACTTCGCAGCGGTGTATCTCCTAAACTGCGCCGAGAGTATTTAAATATTGTAATAGAGTGTGACTTGGGTTGTCCGCCCCGGCGCTAGGGCGTGATCACTTTCGCCAGCGCGGAGCGGGAGTGGGCGCGAGGGAAAGTGGAATCCCGGAAGTGGTCGGGGGCAGGTCGCCCCCCTCGCCCCCCGCCACCTGCCCCCTCCCGGCGAAGGCGCCGACTCCACTCCCGGCTTGGCTTCTTTGTCACTAGCAGCAGTTGCATTGCACGATCAACAATGATTTATTGATAGTGATTCCGAGCGCGTCAACGAATAGGTTCATTAGTCCCGTAAGTGTAGTGCATGTTATTTTTCTCGGTAGGTGTCTGTGTTCTTCCCCCGTTGGTTGGCGAGATCCGGCGCCATCCTACCGTGAGCTAGCGGGGTTTTCCCCAACAAGGTATCTCCCACCAGCGGAACACCGCACCAGCCGGGACAAGTTCTAAGCTCCTGACTGGTCTCCCAGCTTGTGTAGTAGTGTAGTGCATGTTAGTGTAAGTGTGTGTAAGGGGAGAGAATAGGACAAGGCAGAGGTAAGAAAGATCGCGCGCGATCCGTGGCCCTTTTGTGAGGGTACGGCTCGGGTATTCGCCTGGTGTTGATTGGAGAAACCACGGAAAACTACCGATCAGAGCAGCCGGCCGCTAGAATTCTCCTCCAGACAGTGATTGAATTCGACCTAGCTGAAAACTAGTGTCGAAAATCCTGCCGCCGTCGGGACACGAATCTAGGATCTCTCGGTCAGAGGAATTGCAGTGACATCAATTGATGCACTGAGCCATCTCTCCCGGTTCAGGAATCGTCGAAGGACCCGTTCGTTGAATGCGATTCTCACTCGCTGTGACCAAGTGAAAGGGGAAAATAGATTGTCATCGGCTTTCATTTATCACCTGATAAAGAAACATTCGAGGAACGCCTGGTTCGCGCAGATAACTAGTGGTGCTACAACAACGTTTACTTTCTGATATAATTGATGTACATCACGCAATACAATATTCCACATTTCATCCTAATAAAGTATATTCGCCGTTACTCTGGCTGTTGGATAAAAATCTAACACTCCTTCCGTTTCTTTGGTAACATATTTTTTAACACATAGTTATGTCATTCCTTCAATCCTTTCTCCAATGACTCTGCAATAATCTGAAACTCTTCACTGCCAACAATGACCAGTCTTTCTTACCAGGTATAAGCGTACCTTGATTTACCTGAAAAAAATAAATAAAAATGATAGCGCACGAGGATCGAAACAGTTAACAATGTTTTGTCTTATAGTTTTCTTAAACTGTTATTTATTAGCAGAACTACATTTTACTTGAAGTATTAGATATATTCCAAGAAGTATAGTAGGAGTATTTATTCATCGAAAAATATATAAATGCATTTACACTAAAGATCAATAACTGTTAACGTTTTTAAAAGTACAGCTTTTGGGGACGGCGCGGGGGCGGCGCGGGGGCGGCCCGGGGGCGGCGCGGGGGCGGCGCGGGGGTGGGGGCGTATCCAGGCCGAGGCCAAAGGCAGGCGCGCAGAGGGCCTCCTTCGAAACCCGCTCAAGGACCTCGACGCCCTCCTCCGCGCCCTCGCTCAAGCAGCCGGCGGAGAATCAGATAAAATTCACGGAATTCGGGCCGTTTCATGGCAAAGAAGACTATTAGCCACCTCATTAACGTTACTTCAGTGGAGGTGAGTTAACGGAGATCGCATTCAAAAGATGAGCTGCCAATGAGGAAATGAAGAAAAGTTTTGTTCTTTTGTCGACATTATTATAGTTTTGTAGAAAAGACGAGAAAAATCTGAGGAGCATGCGCTGAAGAAAATATCGGATCAACGAGTGACGGTGATCAATGAGGTGGATCAACGAGTGACGGGGAAAGTATCAACCTCAAATTGTCCCTCGCTTTGCTATCTGCATCCTGAAGTGACGAAATTATCAGCACATAGCTTCATAAGTTTTACATCTTCCTTGTATTCTAATAAATCCTCCGAATATCAGTTTCTGTGTTACGAGGATATCGGTTTATGAAGAGTCATTATGCAAGGCACACTGTGAGAAATAATGGACAAACAAACAAATAATTCTAAAATGAATGAACGAGTGAGTGACAGTAAATAATGATGGATAATAAACAAGGAAAGAGAGGAACTGAGAAAACACAGCTTTTCAGCTAGGTCGAATGGCCGGCTGCTCTGATCGGTAGTTTTCCATGGTTTCTCCAATCGACACCAGACGAATGCCGGAGCAGTACCCTAACAAACGGGCCACGGACCGCGCGCGATCTTTTCTTCCTTTTCCTTGTCCCATCCTCTCCCCTTACACTCGCACACTTACACTAACACGCACTACACTACTACACACTCCGGGAGACCGGTCGGGAACTTAGAACTTAGAGGGCGATGCCCCGCTGATGGGAGAGTCCTGGTTAAGGGGAAAATCCACTAGGCGACGGTAGGTCGGCACCGGATGTCGCCATCCAGCGGGGAAAGATCACCGCCATCTCCCGAGGCGAAAACATGCACTACAGTTACGGTACTAATGACCAAAGCTGTTGACGCGCTCGGAATCACCAACCAGCCCTGGTCAAGCGCCGAATTTTCCAGTCAGAAAGCGCCCATGGGGGGAGGCGTGCCTGGCGAGAGCGAATCTGCGAGCGGGGCCGACCAGTGTGGGTGTGGGTGGCCCCGTTATGGAATGCAAACCGCCTCGAAAGACTTCGGCTAAGCCCAGCAGAGTGCCTGCCGACCGACAGCTCATGACAAGAGGTTGCTCAACGTGTAAGAGGAGAATTGAGTACCGGTTACATAACTCTCTCACATCTGCTCTATGGATACCCTCGTTCCTTGACCAGGGGAATGAAAAATTGCCGTTATGAAATTTAATTGATTGTATATCGAAACCGAAGAGAAGGAAATATTTAATCCCTAAATGTCATGATCTTTTATCATAAACTGCAGGGAAACGGGGAATGTTGAATTCATGTCTTGTTCCTATGAGTAAGAACCTATATATAGAAATGTGGACTAACGATTAGCTAATCAGTATAAAAGCTGGTTTATTTCAAATCACTTGTAAATTACTAAACAAAAACATACATTTCTATTTTACATTTTGTTTGAGAATCCATCTAGGAATTGATTACTGCGGGAAAGAAGATTGCGGTGTGTTTGATAAAACAACTCTGACCACCAAGTATCCGAATATAACCCAACAGTTCCACATCAGATGATACAAGGGCTAATAACGATCAGGATTACGATTTTCCGAATGCTTACCGTTGAGCTCAATATGTAAAATTTTATTGAGGAAAAGATAATGGAGTTGAGAAATCCCAGCATGTATTTACTTCATATCGAGGCGAAGGTATTGTGAAGTACAGAAGAGTGGTTTCATATACACAGGATTTATTGCCGTCGGCTTATGAATGGGTGACAAACAGCACTTCAGTTCTGAGCTCACACCTCCTGACTATGTTTCTCCTCCCTTGCTTAATAAACGTTAAGAATAGTCTTAGTCACACATAATTCCCTTCCATTGCCATCACTCACAGACATCACTTACTCTCTCAGCTCATCAACGAAGCAGATATTATTGCCATTCGTACAAAGTTATCCAGAAAGCTCAAATTAAATTTGTGAAGATATGGAATTTAGAAATTGTGTGGGGAAGATACAGTGCGAAGAAAGTATTATTGGAATCAATATAAATTTCTTAACGTTCGTCTAAAACAAACAAATTTTTAAAATATATGGAGTGAATAAGATATCAACCACAATAGTATACAATGTAATTAAAATGCGATTACATGTATTCAGACACGTGTTACGGGAACACTCTTCCCATCATCAGTGGTTCTACAATTATTAAACAAATTACACATGTCAACATATCATATATCAACAGTGAATAAATAAATAAATAAATAAATAAATAAATAAATAAATAAATAAATAAATAAATATTTAGAATAAGTACTTACCCAAGTAACATAGATTAAAACACATAATATGGAAGGTCGAATGACGCCATTTTGGACGTACGCTTTACGAATGCAGAGTGCGGGAAGGAGGAAATGGACGAAAGAAAGCTAGTCAATTAATAAATTTATGATGGGGCTGGATTTAACTATAGATTGTTCATTAAGACTTACAAGGTTGGGATTTTTGCCTAATTTTAAGATTTCTAAATTTTCTAATATATTTAATTTGGTACCTTTATTTTCGAAATGTAGAATTTCTGTTGATATATGATTTGTTGACATGTGTAATTTGTTTAATAATTGTAGAACCACTGATGATGGGAAGAGTGTTCCCGAAACACGTGTCTGAATACATGTAATCGCATTATAATTACATTGTATACTATTGTGGTTGATATCTTATTCACCCCATATATTTTATCATGGAGTACCACAAAATATCAGCTGCCACCACAGAATTTAAACAAATTTTTGTTTCTTACTCCAACCTGAGCCATCTGCACTGGTGTTTCGAGCGGGAGGCGATGTAATTGTACTGAATGGTTCGCAGAGACCGCTTGGTCAATTCTGACAATGAGATCGAAATGAAAGAGGTGATGTAACGGAGAAAGTAATAAAGGAAGAATTGATTCAATGCAATTCAGTTTGAAGATGAGGGTGATCTAACGTAGGATATTATGAAGGCGATGTTGAAACACTGAATAATGAACAAGTCATTGTGTAACAAATTATAAGAGAAAAACATGTGCTTGCAATTCATAATCATAAGTGCGGGTGCATTTCCTCATTGGTCAAAACCTTCAGGGATTGTGAGTTACAGTAGCATAGGAAATTATATGTCTGAAGCCTGTCTTTCTATACAGAAACTTCAAGATCCCAAACAAGAAGTACAAAAGCCAAAGATCGCGCATACACGGTCTGTACGTTTTCTCCAGGTATCGCCACAAGCCGCCGCTAGGGGTCTAACGAGAAGAACTGAATTCTGGGGTTTTCTTCAACCAGGTATCTCCCACCAGTCGGGACAAGCTCTAAGCTCCTGACTGGTCACCCGGCGTGTGTGCTTGTGTAACGTATGTAAGTGTAAATGTGAGGGGTGAAGATACAACAAGAAAGAGGAAGGGAAAATCATGCGCTGTCCGTGGCCCGTTTGTTTTGGTACTGTTTCGTCATCATCTGGTTTTGACCTGAGAAACCACAGGAAACTACCGATCAGAGCGGCCGGCCGCGAGCATTTTCCTCCAAGCAGTTGATGAGCCCGACCGATCTAGCCCGATCTAGCAAGTCGAAAATCCTGCCGCGTGCCGTCTGGAATGGAACCCTAGGACCTTCCATCAGTGGCACAGCTCTGACATCAATAGAAGGGCTTAGTGCATGAAGGTGTTTACTCAGCTTTTAGTTTTGTCGTCAAAACGACTTTTCTATGAGTTTCTTATTAGTTGCTTTGCTAATTTTGATGAAAATCACAATATCCGCCATATAAACAAGAAATAATTCCCAGCAATATGAAAAAAGTTCCATGCAAGTTGATAAATATCAAATTGGCCATTTTTTGAGTTAACACCTTGTTGCACTAAGCCTTTCAATTGATGCCCTGAGTCACCTCCGCCGGTCTCGCACTGTGCGTGGCCTGCGAAGGCGGCGATGGGCGGTGCACAGAGACAATGCTGCCTCCGGAGACGAGCGGTCGCGAGGCTTCGCCGCGCGGAGCGCTGCCATCGAGGTCGACGCAAAGGGCGTCGCTCCGGAACACTCGCTTTTGTTGCAGCAAGGCTACCCTCCCGGCTAACGGTGTCATCTGCATTCATTAGTCGCCGGGGCCGAGGTGTCCTCGTCAGAACCATTCGGACGTCGTCGTTGCAAATCCGCGAGGCGCTTTCATTCGCTAGAACAACGCCCACCCGAGATAGCGTCTGAAGACCATGACTGCATATGGCACAACGCCAGGCAGAGACAAGATCTAGACGCAAATGCAAGCGCTTGGATTTTGATTGATTGATTCATTTTTTCGTGTTTCCGGGCGCGTCAACTGCTTTGGTCATTAGTCCCGTTAGTGTAGTGCATTTTTTTTCTCGGGAGATGGCGGTGATCTTCCCCCGCTGGATGGCGGGATCCGGCGCCAACCTATCGTCGGCTAGTGGGGTTTCCTTCTAACCAGGACTCTCCCACCAGCGGGGCACCACCACAGCCGGGACAAGTTCTAAGCTCCCGACCGGTCTCCCGAAATATGTGGTGGTGTAGTGCATGTTAGTGTAAGTGTGTGTGTGTAAAGGGAGAGGATAGGACAAGGAAGAGGAAGGAAAGATCGCGCGCGGTCCGTGGCTCGTTTGGTAGGGTACTGCTCCGGCATTCGCCTAGTGTTGACCGGAGAAACCACGGAAAACTACCGATCGGAGCAGCCGGCCGCTAGAATTCTTCTCCAGACAGCGACTGAATTCGACTTAGCTGAAAACTCCTGCCGCCGTCAGGACTCGAACCTAGGACCTCCCAGTCAGAGGCGCTGCAGTAACGCCCACCCGAGATAGCGTCTGAAGACCGCCGTGACTGCATATGGCACCACGCCAGGCAGAGACAAGATCTAGACGTAAATGCAAGCGCTTGGTGAGACGTGTGCTTTTTGTTCAATCCCAAGTTAGACTTTTACATCAGTGACCTTCGTGATGCCATCCTACGCGGTGTGTGTTCAGTATTTCCATCGCAATGGCTTGGATTGCGTCAATTGCGTGCTATTAATAAATTCTTGCAGCGACTGCCTGCCAGGAAACAAAAGCTGTGAGACCATAAAACTTTTGTTACAATGCTTAATTTATAAACTAGTACACTGCATAAAATCAGAACTGTATGTTAAATTACACAGGTGGGGAGTAGTTACTATTTTAAAAAGATAATTCATGTTTGACTTGATTAGGACCAGTACAAATATCTGTGGAAAATACCGTCCTTTCATTGTCCTTGTCAACTCGGATAAACTATTTTGCTGATTTATAAGTAATAATAAATATAACGACTTTCATTGAAACTTAGGCACTAGAAAACTACGCAGCTAAAAAGTAAGAGAAACCGATACATTATTTCGCTGAGGCCGCCATAAAGCCTTACGTATCCCGAATACTCCTAACGGCACCATTGCAGCCCTAATCAACGTGCCATCAGGCAGAGGGTGACTCACGCAGGCAAGGCCCATCGTCGTAAATTCCTCAGGTGGAGATGAGTCGGGAAGGGGCGGGGCGGAGCGGGGTGGGGCGGGGCGAGGCGATGCCGAGGATGGCGACGCGGGCGGAGCGGGATGAGGTTGGGTGGTGGGGTGGGGAGAGACGGGGGCGTGGAAAGAGGCGAGGCATGGTGGAACGGAGTCGGGCATGGCTATGCGGGGTGGGAAGAGGAGAGGTGGGGCGGGAAAGGACGGGTGGGGCGAGGTGGTGTGCGTCGGGGCATGGTGGGGCGGGGCGGGGCAAGGCTGGGGAGGGCGGGGTAGGGCGGGGCGGGCAGGGCAGGGCGGGGAAGGGCGGGGCAGGGCGGGGCGGGGGCGGGGCAGGGCGGGGCGGGGGCGGGAGGAGCAGAGCCAGGCATAGCGACTCGGGGCGGAGCAGGAAGGGGTGAGTTGGGGCGGGGAAGGCGGGGAACAGGGTGAGGAAGGATGGGGCAGCCTGGCAGGCGCGGGGCGGGAGGGTGGAGCAGGATGGCAGATGCGGGGCGAGAGGGTGGGGTGGGCTGGCGCGGGGCGCGGCGTGGCGGGGCGCGGCGAGGCGGGACGCGGCGTGGCGGATTGGAGCCGGGCAGGGCGACGCGGGGCGGGGCAGGGAGATGTGGGGAGGGGAGGGGAGGGGAGGGGAGGGGCGGGGGAGTTGTGTGGGGTGGGGCGGGGAGATATGGGGAGGGAGGGGCGGGACAGGGGAGGTAGTGGAAGTGCGGGGAGGGGAGGGGCGGGGTTGGGAGGGCAGGGAGGGGAGGGGCGGGGAGATGTGGGGCGGGGCGGAACGGGGCGGGGCGACTGTCTGCCGAGAGAAGCCGCGGAAGGCGCTCACCTTTGTAGCTCCACGCAACCTTAACGAGGTGCGACCCCGCGGCGGCCGGAGGAGGAGGAGGAGGAGGAGGAGGAGGAGGAGGAGGAGGAGGAGGAAGAGACACAAGCCCATGGAGACAACAGTGATCACGCGGATGCACCGGTGGGGGAAGAAGCGGCACTCAAGATACTATTGCTTCTTGACGTCGTGGGATAGCCCATGGTGGGTGATGCTGGTGCGGTTCATGCTGGTTATAGTCCATGGATGTGGTGGCGATGACAGTGGTTGTGGAATTCGTGTTGGTGACGCGAGTGGCATTTGGCATTTCTCGCGGCGGGAGAAGTAGAGAAGAGGCGGCAAGGTCGCGGGTGAAGGATGAGCGGTGTGAATGTCAAAGCGACGACTGCGATGGCGATGGCACCAGAGGGGATAATATCAACAGCGGTGACTGCGGGAGAGACGACGGAGACAATGACTGCAGCTGTGGCGTCGGAGTGGCTATGAGGCGGTTACCAGAGGCCCATCGGCGAGCGAGTCAGCGGCGACTTCGAAGGTATCGCCGACGATGGCGAGTGGAGAAAGCGTGGCTGTTGCTTCGGGAACGGCGGTGGCAGTGACTGTGGTGCCAGTGACATTGGTAATGAGTGCGTCGGCAACGGCGGGGACAGTGTCTCTGATACCGTTAGCAGTGGTGGGGACAATGGTGGTTGTGATGGAGGCAGAGGTAATATCAGTGGTGGTGGCGGTGGCATTGACAGTGGCGGAGGCAGGAATGGCAGCGGAGGGGTGGTGGCGGTGACGCTGGTTGTGGTGGTGGCAGTGATGATGGCTGTTGTAATGACAGGCCCAGTGGGAACGATAGTGGCGCAGTGACAGTGACAGTGGTTGTAGCAGTTGTGATGGAGGCAGTGGTGGCGGCGGTGGTGGTGGTGGTGGTGGCGGGTGTGGCGACAGCATTGGCAGTGATGGTAGCTACTGAGACGGAGGCAGTAGCGGTGACGGTGGCGACAACATTGGCAGTGATGGCAGATATTGAGACGAGGCAGTGGCGGTGGCGATAGCATTGGCAGTGATGTTGGCCATTGAGAGTGGAGGCAGTGATGGTGCCCATTGAGACGGAGGCAGTGGCATTGGTGATGTCTGTTGTGACGGAGGCAGTGGTGGTGGGGTTGTTAATGCCCCTGGCAGTGACGGTTGTCGGCGGCGCAGGCCGTGGCTGCGTCGGCGGTGGCGGCGCGGGTTTTTGCCGGGCGCCGCGGGAACAAAGAATCGCGGGCAACGTCCGAGCTGGTGGCGGGCGGCCCGGCCGCTCCTTGTATGGCTCGGCGCCCACCGGCCCGGGATCGCTCCCCGCCGCGTGCCTCGCCGGCCCCAGTCAATCAATCAATGATGCCTTATTGTGCGTGGCGAGGCGCGAGCCATCAGGACTGCTCTTCCGCCTGACAACGCAAGTTTCCCTACGCTCCTGTCGCCATCTAGCAGAGAAAGTGGGTAACACTCGGGCGACATAATAGGTGGTTTGAATTTAGCTCAGAGATTCTTTTAGGCTTGAGGAAGCTGCGGATTTTTTGGAAAAAAAATCCTTCGTACTCCTTGGAAGGGAAAGTACCCCATGTTGTAGATTTACTGTATGTAAAAGAACCCTCTAGCGCAAAAGAGGTCTCTGAATGACATTCAAATCTCCTATTTATTCCCCGAGTGATACCATCCCTCTCCGCTAGATAGAAAAGGAGATTAGCGGAACTTGCGTTATCAGACGGAAAAGCAGAAGTAAGCCTAGCCACGTAAAAGAAATTAAAATTGATAGATAAGTTACTTAATACTGCTACGAAACAATCATCACGCCAAATAAATGATGAAGGTGACGCTTTTCACCAAAGAGTTCACACCCAAAATACAGGTTCCATTTTACAAACGGTTGCAGTAGTTTTAGTGAACGCGGCTTCTGGGATGCCTGGGCACTATGCTGGGACACCGATATACCCCGATTTAAACATAGTGGCACTTCAAAGTCACGAGCTGGACGTAAATGAGGACGATGCCATCCAATAGGGGGCTCCAATACCAAAAATGTAATTTGTAATGAAGCTCCCGATTGGCTGAAAGTGCCCCCTCTTCATCGATGTCGTGATCAGGAAGAGAATTCTAGCGACCCTCTGCTTCGTTCGGTAGTTTTCCGTGATTTCTGGAGTTCCATACTAAACGAATGCCGGAGCCGTACCCTAACGAACTGGCTACGGACCGCGCGTGATATTTCCCTCCCATTCCGTGTCCTATCCTACCCCTAACTCACACTCACTCACACTTATTTGCACTACACTACCATACATGCCGGGAGAGCGGTTTGGGAGCTTAGAGCTTGTCACGGCTGAGGTGGTGCCCTGATGATGGGAGAAACCTGGTTAGAGAAATCCTGCTAGCCGACGGTAGATCGGCGCGGGATCTCGCCATTCAGCGGAAGAACATCATTGCCACCTCGCAAGGACAAAAGTCTCGTAGTACACTTAAGGGACTAATGACCTTCGCAGCTCACGCGCCGGAAATCACTAATCAAACAATCAATCCAGATTCGTGAACGTGAAGTGCTACTATGTTTAAACTAGAGTATATAATTCCTCGTGCATCGACCGGGATTTGGCTCTTGCGTGCCCAGAGGTCAAAGGCGCTCAGCTGCTTGGGTGCCACGGCAGCCTCCACGATCTGCCACGAGGCCGCCAACCGTCTCCACCGCTTCCGCCCACGCGCCGTCTCTGCCATCGCCTCCGCCACCACCTCCGCCACCGCCGCCGCCGCCTCCGCCACCTCCACCTCCGCCGCCGTCTCCGCCGCCGCCGCCGTCGCCGCCTCCGCCGCCACCCACGCGCCGCCTCCATCTCATCCGCCGCCTCCACCGCCGCCCACACGTCGCCTCCGCCGCCCCGGCCATCGCCACCGCCGCCTCTGCCGCCGCCATCGCCTCCGCCATCGCCTCCGCCATCGCCTCCGCCATCGCCTCCGCCATCGCCTCCGCCATCGCCTCCGCCATCGCCTCCGCCATCGCCTCCGCCGCCGCCATCGCCTATGCCATCACCTATGCCATCGCCTCCGCCATCGCCTCCGCCATCGCCTATGCCATCGCCTATGCCATCGCCTTCGCCATCGCCGCCGCCATCGCCTATGCCATCGCCTATGCCATCGCCTATGCCATCGCCTATGCCATCGCCTATGCCATCGCCTATGCCATCGCCTATGCCATCGCCTATGCCATCGCCTATGCC
>BLKR01007851.1:16682-30171 GCA_011170035.1 Teleogryllus occipitalis
ATGAAAAGAATAACGAATCATTGTAAATCACTTTGTTAGTAATCTCGAAAAATTTAACAAGTCAATACAATATAATTCTAGAACGTGTTGTATCTTATATATAAGAGTGCTTTAAATGCAGTCGTAATCAAATATTAGGGTTTTATAATATAATATTATAATTACAAGTTGCAAATGACTCTTAACAGCTCTCTCTCTCTCTCCAAGGTCTTCGGTAATACGCTGTTATTCTTTTTGTTTTCAGTCCAACATTTACCTATGTTTCTTTCTAGTAAATATGTGGTACAATTGTACTTCCTGAATATTTAAATACCGTACATCATTTTTCTTATTACGAGGAAAATGTGTGTTTTAAGTAATGAACAAAAATATGATTTATTGAAAATGAAAACGAAGCAGAAAGTACGTTAAAATGCTATTAAGGAAGAAGAGAACAGAAAATTCGAAAAATCAGAGGAGGAGGAGGAGATTTGGGACACAACAGACAAAATTACGGAGAAAAAAACATACATTTACTACATAATGAGAGAAATATATTAAATAGGGGCGAATGACGTACCTTTTAGGTTGAATGGTGAAAAGATTTAGTTAAATAAGCTGCCCGAATCTCTCAGATATTGTTAGATACTAAATTACAATATAATAACATATGTATGCAATTATAACATCGATAATAAATTAGTACTTCAATTTTTCTATTAACTACAAACTATTAACTACAAGATCTTCACCTCTGTAGAACATTAATGACCTCCACTACTAATACACCGTCAGCTCGATCGTGAAGCAAGATAATTTTTTCTCAATGTTGGACTTCGGAGAACATCATAATGACGCGGGGGAACTTTTGAACACGTCATTAACTACACAGACACTGCCATACAGAATTATCGAGCATCAAATGTCGCCGCTGCCCAGGTGCCGAGCAGCGAGCGCGCGTTTGGCTGCTTAACCAAAAGACGCGCGGCCTTGAAACAACCGAACAGCGAGAAGCGCCGGGCGCGAAGTGTCCCCCCCCCGGCTTGGAGGCACCACAAGAGCGGTTGAGTGGCAGGTTGTGGGAGAACGACCTTCCTACGTCAGTTTTTTCTCGACAACGGGGCTTTCAGTAGATCATTTGCATACGCCTAGTTGGTTGGAGGATATTCCCCTGCACGTCATTGCTTCTAAGCTTATTAATTTCTTATGATGACTTACGAACTAGTGCCTCTTTCAAGTGAATTTTAATAATTATCTGTGATGAAGTGATATTAAGTGCTTTGTATTGATATATGAATTAGTTATATCAACCTGGTTTTTGTGCATTAACATAATAAAATATTTGAATTTTTCAGTCTAAATTGAAACTATTTAACTGTTAAAGGATATTTCTCGACTTTCTGGTCATCTAACGATACCATAGACATTACTCATATGACCGGAGAATGCATAGTTTTTTATCGATTCCTGCGCACATTGTAAATTTAGTAATATAGTTGTTATATTTTTCTCAAGTTCCTGAGTATCTAACAAACCCATAGATACTTCTTACATGGCAAGAGATTCGAGCATAGTTTACTTTCAATTTCTGCACGTATGGGAAACCAGTAATATAACCGGAAATACGTAGTTTATTTCACGGAAGTTTTCAAGTATTCTTTAACAATTATTTTCTTCGATTTTGAAGTTGAAAAATCGACTACGCGACGCAAAAATCGACGAAATGCGTAGTGTGAGGTAAAGGTTTTCTTTCGTTAGAACAACTGTGAAACATGAGTATTCCTTGGAGTAGAAACAGTACACTTTCTCTGTATTCACTTTTTGTAGACACACATTGTTTTACCTCACCAAAGGAAGTCAATATTTGAAAAACGCCGTCCGGAGATAAGAAACAAACATCCTTTAATGCTGTTTCCTGTACTTCACATGGTCCAATTGTTTATAAGCAAAGACCGTTACTAGCATCCCCACATTGTGTTTATGAACTGCAAACGACAAGACAATTGTCATTATTAGTAAACTGTCTCAACTAGAATATGAAGTCAGAGGCTGAGCTATTTTCTTTTTATATTTCAAACTCTGATATACTTTTTTTTGAAAATCGAGGTGGTAGACATGAATTCGGAGGACATTCCTCTTGTTGTTACGTCATCGTCATAATCTAATAAAATCATTCTCTAAAGATTTCGATAACATTTCCGCCAACAACGTGATTCCCAACATGTTAGATTAATTGAAGTTGAGAATTCCATCGTCCAAGTCTGGCTTCACTCGAGCATGGAACTTCCTAGTTAGAGCCACGTGCATAGAAATGCATAGAATCTGCAAGGCTGTTTCGAGCGCTGCCAGCGACCTCGAATGACGTCACTGGCGTGCAGAAGCGCCGACGGGGGCGGGGTCGAGGGCGCAGCGACGACAGTGGACGGGATGTGAGGGAAGGCGGTGGCTGTATTGTCAGGGCAGGCAACACCTCCGCGACTCTTTGCCGCAAAGAGTTGCTTTCGATGTAAACCCGGCGATGATCCGATGGAAATTTACAGCCGCGGGTAGACAATTTAAATAGCCAGTCGTGGAATGCAAATAATAAAATGACGAAAGGCTAATCATTGGAAACAATCTGTTTGGTGCTGATTTATTTTAGACAAAAAGAATCGGCTTTGACTTAGAGCATACTTGTCACAAATAGAACCAGCGTAATTTTGCCGCATGGAAAACCATTCAATTGGTAATATTTCAGCATGCTTTTATTAAAAGAAAAATCCATTAAATCAATTCAAAGAGGAAGGTGTATTCTTATCTTAAAAGGTTGGTAAAGGTATAGGTAATTAATGCAAATACAATATAGTGAATAATTTCAATAATCAATCTAAGCATCAACTTGGACCCTAACTTACAGATTTGCATAACAACAACAACAACAACAACAAGTCCTTCAATCATATTTTCTTATTAGTTATTCAAAAATAAAACCAAATATAAGCGAAGAACAACAATGATTCTTGGTTGGTTGGTTAGTGAATCCGACCACGTCAACAAACGAGGTCATTAGTCCCATAAGCGTAGTGCAAGTTTGGTTCTCTGAGATGGCGGTGATCTTCCCCCGCTGGATGGCGAGATCTGGCGCCAACCAGACGTCGACTGGCGGGGTTTTCCCCTAACTAGGTATCTCCCACCAGCAAGGCACCGTTCCAGCCTGGACAAGCTCTGAGCTCCCCACCAGTCTCCCGGAATATAAGGTAATGTAGTGCATGTGTGCATTAGTGTGTGTTAGTATGGGGTCTGGATATGAAAAGGAAGGGGAAGGAGAAATATGTGGCCCGTTTGGTAGGGTACTGCTCCGGCATTCGCCTGGTGTCGGAGAAACCACGCAAAACTACCGATCAGAGTAGCCGGCCGCTAGAATTCTCCTCCAGACAGCGACTGAATTCGACCTGGCTGACAAGAACAACAATGAGAAGAGAGCGCGCGTGGAGCCTTAGCAGCTCCTCCATTTCACTGGCCGCCAGGAGCGCCAGCAGTTCGGAGCTTTCGTCCGCGTGGGAGGGGAGCTGTGGCCGGAAGCGGAAGGCGGGACGCTCCCACGGCGGGGGAGGGGGCGGGGGTGGGGGGGACGGGGGCGGGGCGCGCGTCCTGGGCAGCTCGGCTTCCTGCTTCTGCGACCGCCCACATCCACGGGAGACCGGCGCGAATTGGACGTTTTCTCAAGGAGGATGTTCAAAATTTTAAAACAAAGTGAACAATTAGAGTACGAAACGAAACCACTGCTTTCCTTTCTTTTTTATTGTACTAATTATGGATTTGATGTGATACACAGATGGCCTTTGTCTTGTTTCGTGAAGCTTCTATCTCTTTAACAGGTACGATTCTCAAAGGATCGGGCCAAAAACTGCTTTCGTATTTACCAACAGAGGATTTAGAGCAGATTTTATTTAAGAACAAATCTCTATCAACACTAATGAACTTTTGTTATGTTTTATTTGCAATTTTTTTAAACACCGAGAGTTGGCCAAAAATGGGTCAATTGTTTACCATCTTTTGATACAAAGGAAGAAAAAATTTGGAGGAGATTTTTGCGAATATAAATGTTTAAAATTTGCTTACAGTTCACGCTCAATTACGCAAAAACTACTCATATTTTCGAGAAATGGTGCATGATCTTATTTCATGATCTATCTTTCAACAACAGATTTCAATAAGGACAAAAGTTCCATACTGTAGTTGCAGAAATAAGTCTCTCGACTTTTTGAACTTTTACAATTTTTTGAAAATGTAGATAGCTCAACAAAAATGAGACCTGTACCATTGTTTAAGCTTCTCTAACTCTATTTGTGGTCAAATTTTCATTAAAAGTTTGGGGATTTTGGGAGAAATTTGTTAAATGTTAAGGGTTCATGTAAAGTACCCTCAGTAAACAAAAATATCTGTTTAAAACTCATAGGGCTTTGAATTGTTAAGATTTTTTTGGGAAGACGAATTTTGGAGAAAACCAGCTGCACGGTTTAGGCGGTAACGCTGACGATGGACGAAGAGACAGACAGATTTCGATATCAAAGACCCACAAAATGTGGATTCAGGACTCCAACACAAAGTATTAGAAGAAGTAATTTACTACGTATAGGAACAAACTTCATCCACTTCTCGTTATCAGGTCCTGACAATAACAGTTTTTCTGCCAATTTTCACCACCGAAAAAAAACCGCCAATTACAGTTAATTTATCTTTACTACGTAAGTACGTCCCGTCACCTTGTTGTCACGATCGGAGAATATGTTTCGCATACGTAAAGCTATCCAAATTGTGACCTCGTTACTGAGTAACAATGTATTTTACTAATTAAATTAGTTCAAAGAATTGGTCACTGCGACCGGGACCTGGTCGGGGTGGCAAATTCTTTGAACTAATTTAATAATATGTGATATTTTGATATATCATTTTTTCTGAAATATTAAATTTGTTCTTGTAACTTTCGATAATTATTGCTAATAACGTGTTTCAATCGAGTTTTCATACTTATAATCTTACTCTGAAAATCGAAATTACTCTGGATCTTTTATGTAATACATGTCCGATAACCAAGGTTCCTCTGCGTCTGTGCAACTCTCAACGCAAAAAGAAGTTGTATCCGCTGCCGCGAGATCTCAGTTCGAATCAGATGAACTTCGCTGTTAGGAGGAAATGGGCCGCGCAACTCTTCTGCGTCAGAGTTAAGTTTAGCCGCGAGGGGAAGTGGGTGTTGGGTCGAGCGGTCGCCTGTCAGACGGCTGGCCCCAGGCTCCGGCAGCTGGGTGCTAGTTGCGGGGGCGGGGGCGGGGCCGGAGCCGGGGTTCGAAGCCGGGGGGCGAGCGAACAGCGCCGCTTTCCTCATGGCGTCATGCTCCGCTTGGGCGCGCGGCGCGACGCGCCCCTGCGGAACACCGAGTCGATTCTCGAGGAAATCGATTACCCGCGGAAAATGTTCCAACGGAGGAGGCTCTGGACGAAGTCACTTTTTATTCGAGTGCTATGCTTAACTTCCTGCACCTGTTGGAAATTTCTTATCTGAGAGGTTTTAAGAGCCGTAAATCTTTTGGAGTGCGAGGTAAAGAAACTTCGGATTAATTACCGATTATGACATTTTAAAAACTGTCTTAAAATCAGATTTTAAAAAATTGTATAAATTATTGTGCGACTCGGCGAAGAGGCTTAAAAAGCGGAAAATAAAATATTTTTCAAATACATTTGGATAATTCATTTATTACAGTCAACATTTATTCAAATAAATTAATGACTAAAAACTTCATATTTTGCAATGTCAAGATCTCTTAAGATAGT
Source organism: Teleogryllus occipitalis (assembly GCA_011170035.1). Taxonomy (NCBI): domain Eukaryota; kingdom Metazoa; phylum Arthropoda; class Insecta; order Orthoptera; family Gryllidae; genus Teleogryllus; species Teleogryllus occipitalis. Next base: position 22,473 of record BLKR01007851.1, read on the forward strand.
ATCTAAACGTATTTGAGCATTAGACAATGTCAATTAAAAAACTATTTAACTAATGTATTACTATCGTAAGAATGTGTCAATATTGTCAAATGAATTATAATTTAATTCTGTATAATATACAAAACGAGAGCACTGAAGAAATTCAACTATTTCATTGATGTGAGTCGGAAAATGTCACCTTGATTTATCAAAGTTTGCAATTTCTTCAAAAAATTGTAAGAGGCATGCATTCTTTAACCCTATTGTGAACAGATTGATTTATTTTTGTTAACTGCGTTCATGATTCAACGAAGGCGAGAAAGTCTATTATTTTCAGACTTTATTAAAAAATATAGTCCATTAATACATAGGCCAGTAAAATGTTGTATTATACATATATTTTCGTTGCTTACCACTAACTTACAAGCTATGCTTAAATCTAATACAAGATTGAGGATGCTAAATAGGCACCTGTATTAGTTAAAAATTTCTGTGATTTTTTCATAAATACGTGGAAGGAATATCCTAAATGTTTAGCGTCAATGCTAATAAATTTTGCCTTGTGTTTCGCAACATCTGAAAATACTTTTTTGGAATTTATCGCGTTCAAAAGAAGATTTCAAATCGCACAGGCGACTCATATTCCACAAGCGATTGGAAATTTGCTCTGGGCAACCGCAGGGAGATGCTTCCAGATTCCGCGACCGCAAGAGACGGTGCTTTCCCAGCAGGACTCTGAAACTAACACCTCCAGGTTTCTATTTAGGTCAACGGGGAAAGTAACTCTTTCAAAACAACATAAAAGTCTCCGGAATGTAAAAGATCTGTCATATGAAGTTTCATAAGATCTGACCCTTAATTTTCAATGTCTATGTACTATCGTGAAAGTTAAGTTTATTATTACTTGTTATTAGGATAGTAAATTTGGTTGATGATCGCCAATGTAAAAGTTTGTACAAGAAGTAAAAGTTCCTGAAGCTTAAAACACGCCTATGAACTCAATTTAAAACCGCCTACCCATACCCCTTCAAAACCTCCGTATTTCGTCGTCCGAAAGATACCTTCTTTCTCTACCAGATGGACAAATATGAGTAGGGACATTGCTGATCTGGCAGAAGAGCAGGTCTGATGGCCTGAGCCTTGCCACGTAAAACAAGGCGTCATTGATTGAATTTATTTTCGTTCTTACAATGTTCAATGGTCTTACGTCTAATAGTTTCCGTGTATTTGCGATTTTCAAATAAGTTTCAAGGTTTATTCAACATAAAAGTATGTAATTGAACTTAGTTTCTAAGTTTTCGAAAAATAGAAAAAACATTTTAAAACATTTGTTGGCATTATAACTGTGTTTAAAACTGTGTTCAATTTCATGGGTAAAACTAAATGAAATTCCAGATTTTGGCATAAAAGAACGATAATGGATGAACATACAGAAATACGTTTTTTTAAATATAAGCAAATTCTTCTCAGTCTCTCTCCATCTTCTCAATACTGAGTCTGTATATTGTTTGGAAATGCAAAAATACGACGCTTTAAGTTATTACACATTTTGTCTGTAAGAAATGTGCCTAATATAACAACGAACACATAAAAATGGCGGCATCACCCGGAGAGGTTCTAGTGATTAATCCCACGGCCAAGGACCCAAAGCCTTTGCGTGATTACAGACAGGGACTGTGCCAAGGCTATCGTGCCCGTAAACTTTCATTCACATTTGTCCTTTTGAACACTAGAAGCAAAGGGTTGTCATTCGCAGATTCAGATCGGATAATGGAGACCACTGACATCATTTAAATACTCTGCATTAAAAATCGTCAACTCAAGAAAGTTGTCGCTTTAAATTTGCGCTCATGAGAGAAGGACAATATCTCGAAATCATGTATATTATTAAGGATAAATATTTTAATCATAATTATTCATTCGCTTGGTAGAATTTCATAGACAATAATAAATTACTATAATTTTATCATTTAAAACCATTCCAAAAATGAAAGGTACTAATTAGATATTTACGCTAGCGTGTGAATCGATAGACGCAAGTTCCTTCTTATTATATTTATCTGCAATTACAACTGAAATAGCAAAACTTGTAAATGTCTTAAACATTCCTCCTCACAAATTGCAATTAGTTTGCCATTTCTTAATTTGGCGCATGCGTAATGAAACAGTTTCCAAAAATTTCCCAACCGCATCCAACATCATCCAATCATCTACTTAAAATAAGTTACGATATTCCATCACGTTCTGTGCATCTTAAAGTGGAACGAGCGCAATACGCAACTTGGCAACGAGTAGTGTTGCCCAACGGGAAATGCGAGCGGTATCTTCCCTCGTTCTCTGCGAAAAGAGCGCTTGCCCGAGTTGGACGCTAAGTGGCGCCTCTTCAAGGCTCCGCCGCCTCAAACCCTCGAGAGCGGGGACGGAGGAGGGAACGGAGGCGGAGGCTGGGGCGGGGGAAGGAGTGAGGCGCCGGGGCGAGCTAGAAACCTCGGGAGGCAGATGAAGGATGCAAGTACACAAGTCAATAATCGTGAATCGCAGTTGGATGCTGTTGAAAATAATATTGCATTATTATTATTATTATTATTATTATTATTATTACCAATGCTATTATTATTATTATTATTATTATTACCAATACTAATATTATTATTACTAATAACCATTATTATTATTATTATTATTATTATTATTATTATTATTATCAACTAACATATTTTTAAATGAAGTTCTCGCAGCCGTTTGATATTTCTTCTAAAATGTAATTGTACCTTTAATAATGAACATTGGTAGAATAAGTGGAATTGCCAAACATTGCTATTTTCTTTGTAATACGACTATTCTGGCTGTTTACGAGCATTGAAATTGGCATGATTTAAAATTTATGTATAATACGTGAATAACAGTAATAATTTAATCACCCTAAAAATATTTCTTTTATGCTCGTTGTAATTAGTAAATCCGTGCGTAACTTGCCTTTACAAAGTGTGAATACTTTATATTAAAGGATAGCACGCTGAAGTTTTCATTTGTTCATAAACTATTTGAAACGCGCATTTTTAAGCTAGGCGGAGTTAATAGTATCTATTTATTTGTCCAGAGCGTGGTGCAGGGGAATATGGCATTGTGTATAATACGTGAATAAATGCAATAATTTAATCATCCTCAAAAACAATTTCATTAATGTTAGCTGTAATTAGTAAATCTATACGTAACTTGCTTCCACAAATTGTGAACACTTAAAACTAGAGAATAGTGCGCTAAAGTTTTCATTTGTTCATAAACTGTTCAAAACACGCATTTTTGTGCTTGGCGGAGTTAATATCTATTTATTTTTCCAGACCGTGGTGCAGGAGTGAGGGTGGGGGAAATGGCATGGCGAATAATACTTGAATAAAAGTAATAATTTAATCACCCTCAAAAAGTTTTTCATTCATGTTTGCTGTAATTAGTAAATCCATATGTAACTTGCCTTGACAAACTGTGAACACTTTATACTAGAGGATAGCACGCTAAAGTTTTCATTTGTTCATCAACTGTTCAAAACGCGCCTTTTTTGTGCTTGGAGGAATTAATAACTATTTATTTTTCCAGACCGTGGAGCAAGAGTGTGGGTGGGGGAAATGGCATGGCGAATAATACTTGAATAAAAGTAATAATTTAATCACCCTCAAAAAGTTTTTCATTCATGTTTGCTGCAATTAGTAAATCCCTATGTAACTTGCCTTGACAAACTGTGAACACTTTATACTAGAGGATAGCACGCTAAAGTTTTCATTTGTTCATGTGGTGCAGGGGTGGGGGTGGAGGAGGCGGCAGTGCGGGCGCTGGCGAGCGCTGCAGTCGCCCTGCCGCCGCCTCCGCCTGCGTGGCCGCGGTGAGGCAACCAGCCAAGAGAGAGTGGCTGCTGAGGCAACGTTCGAAGGCCGCCCGCTGCCCTGCCCTCCCCTCCCCTCCCCTCCCCTCCCCTCCCCTACACACACACACACACACACACACACACACACACACACACACACACGCATGCGGCGCCGCTCCGCTCCGCCCACCTTCGGACGAGGCGGCGCGGCGGAGGCTGGGAAAGAAGAGAACGGACGGGAAGAGCAGATTCCAGAGCTAACGAACACGTCATTCTACTGTCTGAACGAAATTATAACTTCCACTAGCATACGGATTTCCGCTTTTAAATAAAGTTGTTTTCAATACCTTTTCCGTTATTTTCTTAGGTCTTTCGGGTCAGGAAATTTACTTCTAGTCGCCTTTAATGTAATTCTGTGTGTATCGAGTAGTTTATTGTAAACAGCGTCGATCTGTTTTGAAATAGGGGAGTATTATAAATTAATAAAAAATGTCTAAAAAGCAGTAATACAAATTCATTAAGTTAATGTAATTTCATTAAGAGATTCGAAAGTTTAAATTATTTGATATTATTTTGTTCCTTTTTACAAACTCGCGTTGAACGACTATTCAACTAAAACTGTCGGTTTATTAGTATTCCAAATGCTAGTAAATATTTTAAGACATTTGCCAATATCACAAATTAAATCTCATATTAAATAAAAGGAAATTGTTCAAGAGAATTATTTTTTTCTGAAGATATTGTTTCGAAAACAATCATTGTCTTCATTATTTGTCATTAATTATTATTTTGTTTTCACTGTCTTCACTGATAGTGAAAATCATTATCACTACAAGAGAGCCATTGGCATGGAAGAGCCACTGTGGAAACGCTAGAATAGACAAGTGAATCTGCATTTTGCGTGCGAGGCTCCAGAAAAGCAACACGCGCCCGGTGAGAGAGAGAGAGAGTATTCTCACTCTTTTCGAGCTCTGCTAAGTCACTTTCTACTCTGATCTTTATCTGCGCTGTAGGTCTTCATGCACTCATTAATTTGTATCTAATGACAATAAATGAATATTTTAAAATTTGAAAATGAGTATTGTTCATTAACATTCTAAAATTTGCATTTGCAATTTGTTCTAAAATTATAAATAATAATAATGTTCTTGGTTTTTTATGTTATAAGAAATAAAATAATAATATTTTCTTCATTTAATAAAACTGCAATAATTTGAAGGAGACCAGGAGAAACTGAAATACAATCTAAACTATCTTGATAGAATGGAAGGAAGATAGTTTTGGTTTCATTGATTGATTTTTTCGTGTTTCCGGGCGCGTCAACTGCTTCGGTCATTAGTGCCGTGAGTGTAGTGCATGTTTTTTTCTCGGAAGATGGCGATGATCTTCCCCTGCTGGATTGCGAGATCCGGCGCCGACCTACAGTCTGCTAGTGGGGTTTCCTCATAACCAGGACTCTCCCACCAGCGGGGCACCGCCCCAGCCGAGACAAGCTCTAAACTCCCGACCGATCTCCCGGAATATGTTGACCGATGAACACCATTGGCCTGGTGTTGATCGGAGAAACCACGGAAGACTACCGATCAGAGCAGCCGGCCGTTAGAATTCTCCTCCAGACAGCGACTGAATTCGACCTAGCTGAAAAGCTAGAGTCGAAAATCCTGCCGCCGTGGGGAGTGGGAACCTAAGACCTCCCGGTCTGAGGCGCTGCAGTGACATTAGTTGATGCACTGAGCTACCGCTCCCGGTAAGATAGTTTTGGGAGTAAATCCCGAAGCCCGATGTGCCCTCCAAGAATAAAAAGATGTTTCAGGTTTCGCGGTTACTCGTCCGTCCGCACTTTCGCGGAAGGGAGTTCGAAAGAAGCGCTAATGCTTTTGAAGGAATGTGCAAAGCAGGCACCAACAGCACCTTGCTCACAACGCAAATGACATTGAGATTCATCGTGGTGTCCGCCCAGCATGGCTCCATCACGTTAGCAAAGGAAACGTCAGCGGTTTTTACTGCGAACGTTCATAATGGAAAATCTACAGATTACGTCATACATGTAAGTTCGTGCTATCATCGGTCGTTGAAGTCTCTGTTCATTTCTGTACGTGTAAAAAACACGTTTAATAAAAATGAAAATTTAATTCTTTGAATTTTTTTTAATATTGAACTAATTGCTATTTCCATAACCCCAAACATTCCTTCACATAAAATTCTTTAATACCAGAAAAACGTAAAAATCATTAGGAATATAAAACAATAATGCTTGCCATTTTATTTCAAACTCAATTGCTGCACTCCCGGTTTCACCTAGGTTTTCCTGACAATTTCCGTCTATATGATGATAAAGTGAAATAAATATATACAAACCACTTATTAGCAGAATTAGTAACTTCTTGTCCAACAGAACATACGACATTTAGTGTGTAACTATTATATTAATTATGAATATTGGGGCTTATGTACAAAAAGATTACAACAAATTTCCAGCCGAATTGAAAGACATTATTTAATTGAAAAAGAAGAAAAAATAAAAAAGGAGTGTGTATTGTTTTATTTGGTGTTTGTGCTATCTATCCAAACAATATTTATAATCATGAACGGTTTATGTGCGGCAAGTCAATATTAAATTTATATCCGTTTATATCTCGTGTCTAAAAGCACAATACAAATTCTCCCATCTTTTTCGTCTTTTATCGGCGTGGAATGCCGAAAGTGAAATTTCCTTTACGCCTGCATTGTGTCGTTCTTGCGTTGACGAGAACTTCAAAACGCAAGCTGCAAACTTCAAACGCAAACTTCTGCTGCCGCAACCGGTGAACTCGATGGGCGATTCTTTCGCGATTAGTACAACAATCGATTATTTTATACAATTAATCGAAACATTGAAATCGATTATTTTTACACCGAATAATGAATACATCGATTGTTTTTTTCGATTTCTACCTCGATTATTTTAATCCAAATATTAATTTTCAAGACTAGAACAATATGAAAGTACATCTGTACTTTTGAACTTAAGTAACGGAATTCTTTGTTCATTTCACTCCAACTGCAAATCATAATAGAGACAAACATAAGTCATTAATTTCATGTTAGTAAAACCACAAAAATTAAATGTGTATAAACTAATATTTTAGTGTGATGGTCTTATATTCAGTACGAAATAAAAAAGAATTACCAGTTTTCCTAAATTGTCCTCAAGCAAGTACAGCGTTAGATTACAATCCTATATGTTACGGTATCTAGAAATTCTACGACCACTTTAATTTTAAAGTGAATTACAGTCGTTTCTCATTAGTACGGATGCGGAATGAATATTATCTACAAAAAGAATAAACAAATATTAATTAAATCGTGCCGTGCTTCTAAAAACTACTAAGCGATTAATTCATTTACAAATTAAAAATTAACGATTTTACTGATTTTACACAATATTTTAAACATGCGAAAAATTAATCGATAATATAAATTTAATCGATTAATTCTGAACGATTAATCGATGTGTATTAATCTGTTCAAAAAATCATCGATTAGATATTAATCGAATATTATTTAATAATCGCGCCCATCCCTTCCTTGCGGCGAACGCAGCGCCCCTGGAGGCGACGGTCGTCTTCCGGAGACGCGACGCGACGCCGCGAACAAGCCGCGAAGACGCCGGCGGCTGCGGCCTTCGATCGCCTCGTCGAACGCGTCAACGCGCTTTGAGCAAAGCCGGCGCCGTGGCGTACAGTGGAGTAGGCGTACAGTAGGCGTAGAGTGGCGTACAGTGGAGTAGGCGCACAGTAGGCGTAGAGTGGCGTACAACGGAGTAGGCGTACAGTAGGCGTAGAGTGGCGTACAATGGAGTAGGCGCACAGTAGGCGCAGA
>BLKR01007852.1:0-30150 GCA_011170035.1 Teleogryllus occipitalis
TATCTATCTATCTATCTATCTATCTATCTATCTATCTATCTATCTATCTATCTATCTATCTATCTATCTATCTATCTATCTATCTATCTATCTATCTATCTATCTATCTATCTATCTATCTATCTATCTATCTATCTAATTCAAATTTATACGCCTTGTCGAAAAACATCGTCTTAATTCAACAAGAACGTAAAAAACACACATATTGCATAAGTAGTGTAAGTCATTTTATTTTACATAAGATTTAAGTGATCAACGAGAGTGTATCTTTTTTATCATATTTGAAAACAATATTATAAAAGAAAAATAATTACAAAAGTAATATGAAGTAATTGAATACAACTTTCGAACTTTCGAACTTCCAGGAGCATCAGGTTATTAGAAAAAGTGTATTGAGAGAGGAAACAAGAAGCTCTTCATATAGTTATTATTCAATGTTTGCAAAAAATTTGTAAAACGAATTAATGAAGTTATAATAATAAAAATTCTAGTTTTATAATGGGTATTTTGGGGTTTTATAGAAGGTTGAAGCCTGTATTGGAGAAAGGTTTGTGTAAACATTGTGTGTGAGATAAGCTATTTGTTTTTTGTTGTGATTTTAATCATTGTGCAAATGATCGTTACTGATGTATCAAACTATTTTTGTAATCAAATTTAAAAATTTACTTTGGATCATTTGTTTTTTGTTCACATTGGCTTTGGCAGCATTGGTCCAGATGAGATAAGCGTAACAGTATTGGATAGATTATTTGCTGTGTAAAAGTGCTTTAGTCGAAGATAATTTACAATGTTAAATCAACTGAATTTATTTCGTTTTAGCATGTGATATTATTATCATCTGTGTGTTACTTTCAGTTGAGTCGAGTATTAAGTGCGTGCGTTAGGGTACAGCGTACATCATCGGTAGATATTTTTGCGTCATTTCCGGTAAATGAGTCGCACTCGTTATCTCTTCGAGTATCCTTTCAGTGTAGTCTTGGATTCCTGGTCTGAAGTTTGATTGTCCTTACTCGCGCCTGCGTTGAATTACTGGAGAATTCCGTGCACCACGCGTAGAGATATATAATATATCATAATAATTAATGATGTGTAAATCTAAAAAAAAAATGCAAATTTTCTTTTAGTCCTAAAAAATATGGACTTAAATGTACTATAGTTAAATCTATATATACTAACTTGTTAATATCTTTCTCTTGACCATTGGGTCCATTTTCTCCTCTCATTCTCATTCTCCACCTTAACGACTCCCATGTCCAGTTACTCAGAAAAAATACATTAATAATAGAATAATTAAGATATTAATTAATAATAGAATTAATAATAGAATAATGCCGTGAGCGGTAGCTCAGTGCATCAACTGATGTCCCCGCAGCGCCTCTGACCGGGAGGTCCTAGGTTCGAATCCTGACGGCGGCAGGATTTTCGACACTAGCTTTTAAGCTGGGTCGAATTCAGTCGCTGTCTGGTGGAGAATTCTCGCGGCCGGCTGCTCTGATCGGTAGTTTTCCGTGGTTTCTCCGATCAACACCAGGCGAATGCCGGAGCAGTACCTTAACAAACGGGCCACGGACTGCGCGCGATCTATCCTTCCTCTTCCTTGTCCTACCCTCTCCCCTTACACACACACACACCTACACTAACATGCACTACAATACCACATATTCTGGGAGACCGGTCGGGAGCTTAGAGCTTGTCCCGGCTGGGGCGGTGGCCCGTTGGTGGGAGAGTCCTGGTTAGGGGGAAAACCCCACTAGCCGACGGTAGGTCGGCGCCGGATCTCGCCATCCAACAGGGGAAGATCACCGCCATCTCCCGAGAAAAAACATGCACTACGCTAATAGGACTAATGGCCAAAACAGTTGACGCGCCCGGAAACACGAAAAAATCAATCAATAAAATAAGATTGTGTAACAGGAAAAGAAATAACGGTATGTGCCATTAATTTATATAAAATATGACTATGTTTGCAGAAATACCTGAAATCTGCTTGGCGCACTCCGTGGGCCGTGCGCTCACCTATGTTCAGCAATTTGAGACGCGCGCTTAAGGGTTAAAAGGGTTCCGAATTCAAACCCCGCTGGAGACGGATTTTCAATGGGCGTAAAATCATTCCTTTATTATGTCAGGCTTCTGGCGTATGATAACTCAAACCAAAGGACTTGCGATAATTCGAAAATTTTTATCCTCACCTGACCTCGTAGTCACACAACCAGTGACCAACACAAGCAATTGATAAAATACGACGGTTGTTTCGTGGGGCCATGGGTTTTAGTGGGATCATATGCAGGATCGGGAATCAAGAAATTACTCGTACGTTGTTACGGCAACCAATAAACAAAATGTACTATTCCATGATTGGTGTCGTAGCCCTGTTCAGATGGGGCAACACGGGCCCCAAATACATTGCATGCAAAAGGTGTGGAGAGGGAATTGAAAGCCATGATTCTCTGAGAAGCTTAAATTAATCAGTTTCTCGAAAGATATTGAAGCGTAAGCAATCGGTGTTGTGCCAATAGTTTTTCAGCATAGACTGGGGTATTATTTAAATGACAGTGGGCGGGAAATTATGATTAGTCTGATTTTCATTGAGAAATTCGTAGCCGTTTTTGAGAAAATGACGATTAAGCTCCACTGAAAATGCGAAATTAGAAGCTCTTTTTCCCGGAAATCTATTGAGTTTTCGAAAAAGTTAATTTGAAGTCATTTGATGCACTTCTACTCACAAATGTAATAATGCATACAAATTGATGGAAATACCATTTTTAACGGCGTGAGAGATATTTAAAAAAAATACATTTGAGTAATTTTTGAAAAAACAAAAGAATATTCCAAAATGACTTTACATCATACAAGTCATATAAAACAATCCAATTAGTACTATCCATTACAAAACTTTAAATAAAAAATTGGAGCCATTTTTCAGAAAATGGAGTTTATGTGGTTCTGAAAATGCGGAATTTGGAACTTATTTTTATAGACAACTGTTATTTTTTCGAGAAACTTTATTTGATATTATTTAAAGTGAATATACTCATAAATACAATAACGTTTAGAAATCGCCTCTAATGTAAATATTACCGACGTGAGGCAGGTCAAAAAATTACATTTTAGTAATTTTTGAAAAAACAAATTAATAGAGCAATATGGCGTTTATGTCATCGGATAAGGTGCATTTGGCACTAACTCTTCCAAAAATATAAAGAAAAAAATTGGAGCCGTGAGAAAAGATTTGAGAAAATCTTGTTTTTCTATTTTTTAAATTTCAAATATTTTACAATTTATTGCACGAAAACCACTAAGGTTTTCAAAAAAATGTACATAACCTATGTAATACAAATATTTGTGGCCAACAAATTTTGTTTGAAGGAAAAATTTCTATCTTCAATTTTATAGTTGTATATATACGCCGGATAAAAATCCAAACTTTGCAATTTTCGAAACTTCAAAGTAAACCGTGAAATTCTAACCTATGCCACCTTTACCTTATTTTGCTCTATTCTTACAAGAAACATATAGAAAATATTTGAAGCCGTTTTTGAGAACATTTTGAAAATGCCTGGGGAGCGGGCGTCATGTAAAGTATCCGCAAATACTAAAGAATGTTTTTCAAAATCTCAAATTTTCAATTAGAGCCAGATCGACAGGGCTTTCTTCAATTTGGAAAAGATTGTAAACATGGTTTAGGCGCTAGCAGTGTTCACAGACGGACGGACGTATTGAAAGAAACAAGTTTTTCGGTATCAGGGGTCCCCAAAACGTGTATTTCATTTAAAATTATGAAATTCCGAAGTATTTCATTACTTTCCTTATACTACGTATATTACTCAGTATATACGTACTTATACGAGAAAGTAAAAGATATTCAGCATAGGTGGAGTCTGAGCTTACTCCACCATTCTTCTGCAGACTGACACAAACGACATTGTGCCTCGCACCGAATGAAACACAGACATAAAATTGGAATTGTTTCGGTTTTTTAATATTTAAAGGGCTAACATGAAGCTTCGATTGACCGTTCGGGCAGAAAAGCACCGAATGCGCACAATTTGCAAATGAGGGTTGCGAGTAGTCCTTGACGTAAGGGTATTATTATTATTATTATTATTATTATTATTATTATTATTATTATTATTATTATTATTATTATTATTAAAACTGATCAATTCTTCCTGATTGTGAATACATTTTATATATTAATAAAACGTATCGAATATTTGTATGGTGAGTTTTCACCGCTTAATTAAGGTGAGTCACTCTTTGAATTGTTTTGAGTTGTGTTGATTTGGGTTCATTCTCACTATCTGAAGTTTTAAAAAGATTTGACGAACATTTTATTCTAAGCTAGTAGACAAGATTAAATTTTATGATTAACTTTTACTTAATAGACATTTGAAATAGTTTAAAAACTAAGTAATTAGACTATACTATTTTGATTTATAGATAAGATTATTGATTTCTGTATTCTCATTTATTTATTTATTTATTTCACGTCAAAAAAGTTGAAACTGTGTATGACGTGCTTTGGAGAGAAGTTAATTCTGTGCACATTTTCAAAATTCTGTGATCCCCACACTAAGTCATACACTACATGAATTTTGAAAACAATATTTTTTTGAATTTTTTTGAATAATTTGAATTTTGAAATTTAATAATTTTAGTAACGTGAAGATATAACTAATCATGTTACGGAACGTTGTGTAGTTGCTGATTATAACGGATTGTAATAAAATAATGAATTTGTTTTATTAATATTCTTCTTCTTAGTATTAATATTAGTCTGAAAATTTAAAATATTTATTCCGTAATCATATTTATTATTTAAAAATACAGGGAATATATTTATGACATTGTTGAATATAGTTTTAATTTATTGGCAGAATTCTCACTGAGCTAAAAATATCACTACTATGAGAAGGATTTTCTCACTTTCGACCTCGTGGGCCTTGAGGCTTCCCCGCCCCACCTAGGAGCCGACGCAGAGCGCCGAAGTAGCCTCCCTCCGGGGCGGCCAGCCACACGACGCACACAGCCCGGAAGCAGTCGCCAGCGTAGCAGGTGGCACGGAATGCGAGCGTGAAATCCAAATCCGACTCGTAGAACTTGGCTTGATTACTGGCCAACCACACAATGATTTCGATGACAAGCTCTACGGATCCAGTCATTAAAAACATTTTCACGTACATCCTAATCCTGCAATTAACAAGAAAAGTGAATCAGAAGAACACGAATGGAAACAACACGGAATAATTTGCAGCTGGGGAGTAGCGTACGCCTTTGCGTCTGCGACTGTAGAGCGCACTGCGGCGCTCGTCTGTCGTTTTTCTGCTGACGCTTGCGGCTCCTGCGGCTGGCGGTGGAGTTTGTCCTCTTCTCTGTGAAGCACAGAGTTTCCTCGCCGCAGGAACTGAACCTTCTTCAGGATGCGTGAAATGCACACGAAATTGGCCAACACCAAGGCCCACAAGGGCCCGTAATAGAAGAGTGCACTGCCAGATTTTCGATTTGATTTCGAATTGTATTTCCCTGTAATTATCAAAATATTAGAAATGTTTTTATTGGAAAGAAATGTATTGAGTTGATACTTATATATTATTTTATAAACAGTGCTTTCTAATCTTCTGCTCAATTTTCTTGGATTATGACTTTTCAGCGCATAAGAGCACTTTACTTACTACCTGAATGCGCAAGGATTAATCACCTTTCGAATGTCAATGACTAACAATACAAGATTTTCTGTCAAAAATCACATCTTTTAGTTGAAGGATTATAATATTTTAAATTTATTACATCAGTGGAATGTGAGAAAGTAAAAGGAGGTTAAGAGAGTTGTTTTAATTTGAAATGCTTCAGCTAAATGTACTAATATATAAAGTGCAAAGTTACCATCAAAGTTCCCGGGTCCAATCAATTCATTGAAACACGTTCGTGTTTCAACTAGTGACGGGTTGAACCACTTTCGTACGAAATAATTCTTCTCGTACGCGTAGACACACAAGCCAGTCATAAGAGTAGACGTTCCCCACGCAAAAATAGACAGGTACAGGAACCTCCGGCCGTCCCTGCCTTTGCCCGGCAGTGCCATTTGCAGCTTCCTGCCAAACAGAGCCATTTTAACTGTAGGCAAGCGAAACATATTCTGGAATGTGTTGATTCTTTTTTCAAAATAAGTGGGTTCTCGAAATCAAATTCATGTAACAAATTATAGATAAATTATAACAAATTATAGACAAATTATAACAAACTATAATGTGTCTTTTTTGTATTAAAATTTATAAAAGAATCAAACTTAATTTTACGAAACAACTTTTTCGTGACATCTCGGGTATTTGATATCTGTGCGAGGAAACGGTGGTCGGCTGTTTCGGTTACCTTCACCACCTTACGATTCTCTCGTTGCAATTGGCTGAACGTGTAATGACGCAATTATTCGTGCCGTAAAATTCTATTACGTCATCATTTGTGCCGTAAATGCCCGATTATAAACGAATTCTTGCATCAGAACAGGTCGTTTATAATGCTAGTATATAAACAAATTCTTAACGGTCGTCGGTCTGTGATTTCTTTTATCTTCTGGGGGCGTAATGTTGAATAAAGTATTACAAAAAAATAACCTGCTTAATTTTTTTCCTTTTTGTACTAAAAAATTCAATTCAGCCAATATTTTTTTCAAAAGCAAATGGACTTTCATAATCAGGGCTGTGCAGATGAAGCACCCTCGAAGACAGATGCCAACGTTTCGACCAACATGCGCATTACAACCCTGAAGAAGATCAAGATATGTTTGTCACCAAATGTTTTGTCAACATTACAAGTGTGTAATATGATAAAGGAAGATCACCAGTGGGTGACCTTTCCATGCAAGTTTGTAATTTATAACAGCATATTTACTTATTGTTCTTGTTTTGAACAGATTGTAAATTTACAGATATAAATAAAAAAAAGATATGTTGGTCGAAACGTCGGCCCCTCAGACTTCGACTCGGCTCCCGGACAGCCCTGATCAAGGCTCAGGCTTCAACTTCAAATGAACTTTCAGTTTTTTAAAGAATATTCTTTTTAGGAGGCCAACAGGGCTATTCTTTCAAGGTATGAACAGCGAGCTAAATGTTCAATTTTCACCACTAGTGCTAAATGTGAGGCGTTGCTCAAGTGTTTAGATAAATCTCTGAATGCAACAAAGGAAAATATATTATTTCTTCTGACTGCATCAGCTAGTGCTAATCTTAATGCATGATTATGTAATTTGTATACTTCATGAAAAAGGCTGTCTAAAATATGGTGTATGACACACGTAGTAAAAGTGATTTCATTTTGCTAGTATTATTAGGCAACTCGGCCTATCGGTTTTTTGACACAATGTTTTCTGGTCGCAAAATAAAATAACACCTTAATCACTTGTGTTATAAATATTTCAGACTAAAAATAATTTTTATTACTTACCTGAAGCCGAGTGCCATGTTGACGCAGAGAGCTGTAAGCCAGCAGTTGGCGGCCGTCAACAGAAAATACAAAGGGAACCCTGCGTAAGAGATAAACGTATGCCATTGTAATATGTGTAGGAATGGCAACACCCGTCATAATAAATAAAGATATTTTAAAAAATCTCCTACTAGTTGAATGACTGTTTCTCTCGATCACGTCAACTACTCTGATCATGAGTTCCGTGCGTGGCGTGCATATTATGTCACAGAACGTGGCGGCGTTTTCCCTCAGATAAAACATGAGATTCGTCCACTGCGAACTACTCGTTCATGACTGCTTGTGAGGGATACTACTCTCCAGATATTATCCCAGCAGAACACAGGCATTTCCAGAATATTGTAGTAACACATAAAATCTAGTTCGTACAAGAGAACGCGATTAAATTTCCCTTCAACTTCATTTTATTCTCGTGACCGACGATAATGAACACGAAACAGGGATTTGCCACAACAGCACATACTTTTTCGCATTTTTAAAGCAATATCTACGTAATATGGAAATATTTTAATTTCTGCTATGCTAACTGAAACGAACTTGAATAAATTTAACTTTTACAGTAGTTACGGCACATAATGCAGAAAATCAAAAATAAATTTAAAAAAACCTGCATTGATTACACTGAAGTGAGCTTTCAATTTTTAATACCATAATCAGTGCTTAAATCTTCTTAAAGTAAAAAAGTGTGTTTGTTAGATGTGAGTTTAATGAATGAGCTTGAAATTCCAAGAATTTTGAAACCATTGTGTTTCTATTGTCCGAACTTGCAGGACTGAAAAGAAGCGCGCGAAACTAGCATTTACAATTCCGAATTTTATGTGCAATTTTCAAAAATACAGATAATGCGCAAAAAATGAGATCATCGCCCCTATCTTTGCAGTTCTTTGCAATATACGGGGGGAAAATTAAAGACAAAATTTGAAGTTATTTCTGGGAAAATAATTGTGTAAAATGGCTGTGAAAGTACCAAAGTATCATGTAAATCATCTTAATATTTTCGAAAAATTTAACATAAGCTCATTTAAAGAATTGTTTTTGATGAACAGATTCCATTAAGAAAAAAATCTTAAAATTTGTAGTTGAAAGAAGATGCCAAAAAAATTGAATATTTTCAATTTTCGAAAAATGAGGGATATCAAAGGAAATCAAATCTGCACCATTCTCTTAAGCGTCCATGATGCTATCCGACAACAGATGTTTATTTAAAAAATGGTACGATCGTTTTGAAAATTTTGAAAATGTCCTAGGGAATTCATGTAAAGTACCACATTAAAATATTGGTTCCATATTCAAAAAGCCGAGACACCAGCAAGATCGATTGGGGAATATTGATTTTGGAAAAAAATCGGTGATCAGTTTAGTCTCTAGCGTTGTTTCACAGATGGACGGACGGACGGACGGACGGACGGACGGACGGACAGAAGGACATGTTGCCATCAATTGATTGTGGGAATCATGGACCTATACATCATTAATTCTGGCTATAACATGTGTTAGAAGATTTTTCTATATTTGACAACTGAGTTTATTCACTGTTTCGTTACCAGGGCCCGGTAATTATAGTTTTTCTGCCGAAATTTCGCCGTCTTTTCCCGCAGCATTATATAACATTCTCCATATTACTGAAGCAGTAGAGATAAAGTAAAATTTGTTTGTGTGCTTTGGTTTTTACTTTCTGGCCCTCACGAATATAAGATGAGAAAGTATTTTTAATCATACACCGGAAAACTACAAATTTTTGACAGAAAATTATTATTGTGGAGCCCTGGTAACGAGAAAGTAGAGAATATCTGTTCCTATGTATGGTAAATTACTTCCTCTAAAAAGTTGTGTAGCAATAATCCGTGTTTTGTGGGTCTATAATACCAAAAAATCGATTGATGGCAAAATGTCTTTCTCTCTGTCCGTCCATGGTCAACGCAAGGGCATGAAACGCTCAGCCGATTTTCTATAAAACTGATATTCCCGGATCGAGCCGAAGGAACTCGAGAGTTTGGGCGTTTCAAACGGATAGTTTGATCGTTGAGAGTTCTTTACATGAATCATTAAAAACATATTTACAATTTGTTCAAAATTGGCTTAAATTTTTTTATTAATCTTTCTCTTCGGATAACATAAAGAACATTTAAGTGAATAAAAAGTGCACGTCTCTTGTTCCTTGTAATCTCTGATTTTTTGAAAATTGCAAAAGGAAAATTTTTTGGAGCGTCTTGCTCAAGTACAATATTAAAGATAAGAGGTTTTTTTTCTTAATAAACTTTATTCGTTAAGGAACGATCTTGAAAACAGGTCATGTTCAAGTTTTAAGAATATGATTAATTTTCGTGTACAAGCGCACAGGTTAGACGTCTTTTTAAAAAATTCTTCTAATATGTCACCAAGGGCTGTGTAAAATATTGTGTTACGCCCATTTTCGGGGAATAAACCATATTTCGACCATCGAAAAAGTTTAAAATTTCAAAACAACAGAATTGACAGTGGACAATTTTGAAGGGAAAAAGTCATGTAAAATCATTTTAAAAACCGAGTCAGCGTAATTGGTGCTTGAAATTATTGCAATTAAAAAAACGTTTTCTATAAAACTGCACCAATTTTTCCTCAAATTATGCCCATGGATAGGAGAAAAGACGCTGAAAGAAAAGGGCGGTCTCATTCTCGTTAAACGTTCTGAGTTTTCGAACATTCCACGTTTAGAAATAATGCGACATAATAGAAATAATGTTCTATTTTAGCTCCACCATTTTACATTAGCCCACTGAAAATGAAACCAACAACACTTTCTTTACTGCCCTTTGCTAATACCAAAAAACCATTTTAGCCCTCTTAGAGAAAATAATTGTATGAAAATTGCCTATATTTCATGCAAAATTTCGCAGAAAATTCTCATTCTTGAAGAATTATACATGACCTTTTTTCAAGATGTTTTGTTATGAACAGATTTCAGAGAGCCAAAAATATCTATCTTCAATATTGCAGGTACAAGAAGACGGCCAAAACTGTTTGACTTTGGTAATTTTTAAAAACAATACGAGTTTAAAAAAATCAAAAATACGACAATTTTTAGCATATTTTTTGCTCTATCGGAGAAAAAAGGTTAGGAAAAAACTTGAGCTATTTTTGAGAAAAGTTTGAAAAAGTTGTTGAAGTTTTATGTACCCACAAGAAAACAAAATTTATCGGCTTCAGGAGGTCGTGACATCAGAAAGATAGATCGGGAATATTAACTTTGGACAATATCCTGCTGACGGTATAGTCGCTAGCGTTGTTCAGATGGATGAGAAGACGAACAGGTAGATGTATGTGCAGATGGAGAGGTGGGAGGATGGACGGGCTGATGGACGGGCTGATGGACGGGCTGATGGACGGGTGACGACCGAGCAGAAGGACGGACAGGTGAACGGACGGATGTTATGGCTTAAATAAAATTTCCGGTGTCAAAGACCCACGAATCGAAATTCTACCTTCATTTAAAGAGAATTAATGTTTTACTTATAGGAAACATTTATTAACTATTTTGGTGTCAGGAACCCACAATATGCAATTATCTTTCAAACAATTGTCGTGTTTTCTGGAGCATTGGAATACTTCCTCCACACTACTGCAAGGAATATGCCCGAACGTGAAAGAACTTGTCCCGAATTCCCCCCGATTCATGTTGTCTCTACCAGAGTCATGTCTTTGGAAAGGTTTTTCACAATACTCACCAAATTGTTGGCATGCTTTCATGAGGTGAGAAGGTGGATATGCGAAGTGGTCAATTTCATCACTTATTGTCATGTAGTATGCCACCTGCCCGAGGTTGAATCCCAAGAGGCAGAATGCGTGACACCCCAAACACCAGCCGTGAGCTTTATGGCGCATGCCACGGTTGCATACGACAGCTAGAAGAGCAACTACGAGCAAGGACACGGACACGAAGCACAGCGGACGCAGCAACCAGTACACGCCCCTGGTGATCCTCGATTCCTCGCAGTAATAGAGCGTGTGGCCTTCGCTACCGTCCTCGCGCTGCTCGAAGTCCACGCACGTCGACCAGGAGGAGAAGTGGAATTGGTGGTCGCGGCGCTGGAGCAAGTGGACCAGCTGCGGGTCCTCAGGAGTCAGGCGTAGTGGGCGGGGCGGGCCGTGTCTTCTATCAAGGCAGGTACGTGGAAGTCTGTAGAAGCAAAATATGTGTAGCAAAGTCATTTAACTGATAAGATAAAATCAGTAAGTTGAAACAAGTAATAGTTTATGTAAAACACTAAGGGTTTTCGCTTAGAATGAAATTTGAGCTCTTAGTATAAACCCTTTAATAGAGTGCGTACTAAAGTTGTATTTTAATTTAAAAGTAACAGAATCAAGGTAGTAACTTACAAACTGAAATTTACTGTAACTTATACTCTGTAATTTATTCATTACGTTGTTTGATTGTGCGAGATGCAATTCATCTATCAAAACGAATGGACGTAGTTTAGCACAAGAAAACACGTGTGAGTGTAAGGTTATATGTACTCGCAATTATCGAAGCAAATATAGCAGATTTTTATGTTAGAAGACCGAGTGTTTTTAAATTCGATGAACAATGAGTGAATATAAACACCTTTTCCAGCAATCTTGATTAAAACGTGCTTCCTTAAAAAATGTATTTTTTACATCGCCGTCAGTTCACTTATCTTGGAAAAAAAATTCTAAACGACATGGAACATTTTTTGGGGTTGGGAAGGGCAACAACATGGATAATGATAATTTGAATAACTATATTTCCAACTGAATTCTAGAAGACGTGCACAGATAATGAAGTTATATCCAAAGTTTATATCCAAAAGCAAAACAAGGGTCCATCTTAGCATTTGCTCAAATGATCAGGGAAAATGGACGAAACATCTGATCGAGATGGGGGTCATTGACCCAGAAGCTGCGCTACAATACTTGTTACAGGTTACATAGTCCAAATCGTAAATAATACATGAAATGTCACTCTTAAAATTAATTATTTTCTCGATAACGACTCCAAATTTAATATTTTAATTTTTCAGGTATGTAGCAAAGAACTGTAAAGATACTGGTGATGGCCCGATTTTCAGTTCACTTCCTATGTTTTTGCAAATTGCAAAAAAAAAAAAAAAAACTCAATTGTAAAATCTAATTTTGCGTGCTTCGTTTGACGCGTTGCCAGTTTGTAAAATGTTTGATCTCGTTGTTGCCGGTCGCGATGGTTGTATGATGGAGATAATATTCTTTTGAAAGGAAATATATTGAAGGAACGTAAACAATTTTACTTAGAACTAACAAACACACTTTTCTACTTAAAGAAGATTTAATTGTCGATTATGGTATTCAAAATTTGAAAGCTCATTTCAATGTAATCGAGGCAGGCTTGTGTGGAATTATTCTTGCTTTTGTGTATTGAGTGTTGCAAATACTGTAACATAATTTTTTTTTCATTTGTAAAAGTAAGAAATGACTACAGTTCCTGACAATCGAAATAAATGCACATATGCATGAGAAACACTTCGTTTGAATTTGTTGAATTGGACTTTTTCGAGTTACAGGTTAGGTCCTAATAGAAAAGATTTTGAAAATTTTCAATATTACGTAAGTATTGACAATAGTGTGAGAAAAAATGTGCCTCTGTGACACTGCTAGTTTGAGATGCAATTAAGAAAGAATACTAATGGAACGCTTATCTTCCACTAAGAATTGGGTACTAATGAGTGTTGGGGCACCATAAACCCCTATCACTGTTTGCTCTTTGTATGAGGAAGAAGATACTGTTTCATCGTTTAGGACTTTCAACATTCGGACCTTTCTGAACCCATAGTGTTAAAGGTAGTTTCATCTTTCAACGCTAATCGTTTGCTTATTAAAATGCTGTCGCTTCGTGAACACCCTGGCCATAAACAGTTGAGCAAACAAAGGTCACCATGAATGATGAATTAGTTCTTCATTCAGAAATTTAGAAAATACGAGTATACGTCACCAACTGCCATCCTACGGAAAATGTCGCAAACGTATAGAAAATATTTAATATATACAGAATGTTTGGGGAGGAAACGTCAAAAATTGGAAAATAAGCTCTTAAGACAATTTTAAGCATATTTTGTCTAATACACTACTTGGATATTCTCAATGGCCGAGCCGCAATAAGGACTCAAAAGTTGGTTTTAAAAAATGCTTTTGAGCCAAAAATTTGCATTGCAGAAGCATAGAAACACTCTACGAATATGTCAATTGTTTATAATTTTCAAGAGAAATGAATATATCTATATATCTTATCTATCTATATATATAAAAGAAAGTCGTGTTAGTTACACTATTTATAACTCAAGAACGGCTGTACCGATTTGGCTGAAAATTGGTGAGCAGGAAGCTTAGAGCCAGGAGACGGACATGGGATACTGTTTATCCCGTTCGACAGCGTTCCTGTGTGAGAACGCACGTTTTTGCACGTTTTTGCACGTTTTCGCACGTTTTCGCACGTTTTCGCACGTTTTCGCGTGATTTCGCATGTTAGCGGTCATTGTTGCCTGTTGTAACCCATTGTTGTAACGCCACACTGATAACAGAAGGCGATAATGATATAGCCGCCTTTCGTTCGCCGTTATATCTATATAAAAGTCGTGTTAGTTACACTATTTATAACTCAAGAACGGCTGTACCGATTTGGTGAGCAGGAAGCTTAGAGCCAGGAGGCGGACATAGGATACTGTTTATCCCGTTCGACATTGTTCCTGTGTGAGAACGCACGTTTTTGCACGTTTTTGCACGTTTTCGCGTGATTTCGCATGTTAGAGGTCATTGTTGCCTGTTGTAACCCATTGTTGTAACGCCGCACTGATAACAGAAGGCGATAATGATAGCCGCCTTTCGTTCGCCGTTATCTCTATATATAAAAGAAAGTCGTGTTAGTTACACTATTTATAACTCAAGAACGGCTGTACCGATTTGGTGAGCAGGAAGCTTAGAGCCAGGAGACGGACATAGGATACTGTTTATCCCGTTCGACAGCGTTCCTGTGTGAGAACGCACGTTTTTGCACGTACGCAGTGCAACAAGGATAGTACAGTTTCTCACAGTGAGTGCGACGCGAGAAAAAGTTGGGACCGGCTGTTAAGGCGGAACAGAGTTCGCCGGGTCAGCTAGTCTATATATATAAAAGAAAGTCATGTTAGTTACACTATTTATAACTCAAGAACGGCTGTACCGATTTGGCTGAAAATTGGTGAGCAGGAAGCTTAGAGCCAGGAGACGGACATAGGATACTGTTTATCCCGTTCGACAGCGTTCCTGTGTGAGAACGCACGTTTTTGCACGTTTTCGCGTGATTTCGCATGTTAGCGGTCATTGTTGCCTGTTGTAACCTGCGCCTGATAATAAAACAAAAAATGTTGTGTATCACAAGGTACTTAACTGAAGAGTGCAACCTATGCACCAAAATACAGGAACAATAATGAATGATTAATCTACTTATTTTTTATTTGTATTTTCTAATAAACAATTTAACTTAATAAATTCCAAAATCTGCTTATTTACTGCCTTTAACAGCCGGTCCCTATGATTACACCTTTGTATTTCTCTCTTAAACAAAAATCAATCCCAAAAAAAGACGCTCTGCTACGTAATAGATTTTTTAATTATCTATTTAATATCAGAGCGTGTTTTTAAAATTCTTCTTTGTTTGAGAGAAAAACACAAATCTGCAATTGCTTTATTATCACGAGTGCAACAAGGATAGTACAGTTTCTCACTGTGAGTGCAACGCGAGAAAAAAGATGGGACCGGCTGTTAAGGCGGAACAGAGTTCGCCGGGTCAGCTAGTATATATATAAAAGAAAGTCGTGTTAGTTACACTATTTATAACTCAAGAACGGCTGTACCGATTTGGCTGAAAATTGGTGAGCAGGAAGCTTAGAGCCAGGAGACGGACATAGGATACTGTTTATCCCGTTCGACAGCGTTCCTGTGTGAGAACGCACGTTTTTGCACGTTTTCGCGTGATTTCGCATGTTAGCAGTCATTGTTGCCTGTTGTAACCTGTGCCTGCTAATAAAACAAAAAATGTCGTGTAATACAAGGTACTTAACTGAAGAGTGCAACTTACGCACCAAAATACAGGAACAATAATGAATGATTAATCTACTTAATTTTTTTATTTGTATTTTCTAATAAACAATTTAACTTAATAAATTCCAAAATCTGCTTATTTGTTGCCTTTAACAGCCTGTCCCTATGATTACAGCTTTATATTTCTCTCTTAAACAAAAATAAATTTAAAAAACGCTCTGGTACGTAATAGATTTTTTAATTATCTATTTAATATCAATTTTTTTGAAATTCTTCTTTGTTTGAGAGAAAAACACAAATCTGCAGTTGCTTTATTATCACGAGTGCAACAAGGATAGTACAGTTTCTCACAGTGAGTGCGACTCGAGAAAAAGATGGGACCGGCTGTTAAGGCGCAACAGTTCGCCGGGTCAGCTAGTTTGTTCATAAAGAAAAATTATTCCAGAAATATAAAAGCACGCAATTTACACAATTCGACTGCTTTTTTATTTGTCACTTAAATTTTCCTTCTGAACAAATATATTAATGTATTTCGGAAATAATAAACAATTTACATGTTTCTGCAGTGTTACTATGCTTCTGCAATGCAAATTTTTGCTTAGAAAGCATTTTTTAAACCAAATTTTGAGTCCTTATTGCGGCTTGTAGACATTCAGAATATCCAAGCAAGTAGTTTATTAGACAGAATATACTTAAAATTGTTTTAAGAGCTTACTTTAGAATTTTTGACATTTCCTCCCCGGACACTCTATAGATAGAAAAAAGTGTACTTATGTATCTGTAATTCAGTGAAAAACTTGAATTTGACTCTATTCCTCGAACCTTTTTCTAAAATCTACTATAGTACCAACTTTTTGCGTCAACATGTCGCAGCACAGCAGTCGCTTACAAAAAATGGCAGACGTCGATATTCGTATGAGACCACGTTGTGTGAATGAATTCTTGAATGCAGAAGGGGAAATGCGCATTCGCATTTATGAAAGACTGAATCAAGGGTTCGCTGATGCAAACACTAGAAATCAGCTTTTGACACTATCACTGTCATTGTCACTCTCAGTGTTAGACGAAGAGTTGAAGAACAATTACCGTTGGCTGACGAAAAGTGGAGTGGTAGATAGGTGATTGCAGTCACTCCACGCAACATTCATCAAATTATTTTAAACAAACAAATAAATTATTTCTGAGTAAGTTATACTTCCAATTCGAAAGTTTTCCCCACAAATTTCATCAAAATTCTACCACAAAATTAATAATATTCCATGTGCACTTCATTTTGAACTTGGTAAACATAATCTCCATCGTAAAAGACTAAAACATGAATTACCAAGACAATTCTTTGACCCTCCATCACCTCCTTTCGAATCTTATTTAACTTCATGTAATAATTTTGTTCGTGATGTGTGAGCTTCGTTTTTATAGCTACTCATTTTCTGTATTTAATATTCGATTTGTTCATCTTCAGCTACTAAGGGCCTAAGTTGCCAAAGGCATGTAATTCTTCAATAAAAAGAATCAGCATGACCATGGCATCATTCACAGTGACCCCAGGATGACTGCAAATGAATTTAAGATAATGCGACACAATTCTTCTCCAGTCATCCGACGGTCATCGCTAGGTGGGTGGATTTTGATGATCTGAAACATCACCAAAATTTATCAATAAAATACTCTTGAAATGTTTTTAAAATGTCCTAAAAGCAAAGAAAAATGACGTTAAAAAATTCACCAAAACCAGTTCGGATGAAGAACTAAAGCTGCTGGATACGTTACTGATTTAATAGTTTCATTCTATTCGCTGAAGGGAATTCAACATACATACTGTTGGTTTATACTGTTTTTATCAGATAATCAGTCATTAATTATCCCGAAATCGGTTGAACTAATAATGGTAGTGATAGGCGTCACAGGAACCTTAGATTACGTACTCACAACGGTTGACATTACAATTTCTGAGAAAATAGGCTACTCAGAAATTATGTGGAGAACATTTGTAAAATTTCGTAAATATTATTTGAAGCAAGAACCATTAAAATGGTATTAAAATCGATGAAATCAACAAAAAATGCATTAAAATGTCGGAAAAAGGTAAAAAATGACTTATTAGTCGAAATCGATGAAAATTCAAAAAAAGACATAAAAACGGGTCATTTGCATTTGACATAACATAAAATTAATTTCAGTACTAAACGGTACTGTTGTAAAGTGAAAAGAAAACAAAGACATTTCATGAAAATTGGCCCCCTAGTCATCGCGAATGTTGTCAGCGACTTGCTAAATGTTGCGTGGAGTGACTGCGGTCACCGATCAGCCGCTCCGCTTTTGGGCAGCCAACGGAGTTTGCCCTTCATCTTCGTTACAGTGACGAACATATCGTCTAATAGTGCTGACATCCACTTTTGCCTCACCGTACACATTTTTCAGTCCTCCATGGCGATTCCGATTACTGTACCCATATTGAAAGCGTGTCTCCGGTAAAACTACGCTTGAGAAGGTAGCGTTAGCGGGCGTCCAGTAGCCTCTGGTGTCCGCATTACACTTCCAACCGGCGCCCTGCAAGGCGAACACCTGCCCTTGGTCGCAGCACTTGACGACGCAGTCGTCGATCCCGCAGTTGGCCCTTGTGAGCACCACGAAGGGCGCCAGAGGTTCTTCAGCCGCGTCTACACAAGCGTTCCGCGTCCACTCGTAGGGCATAGGGCTAAATATCAGAAGTCTTGTGTCGCTTCGAAACGGTCTCAGGACACCGAAATCATAAAACACAACGCGGTTGCTGCGCCAGTATGAAGCTCCCTCGTTCTCGGCCTGGCGCTCGTCCCAAATCGTCGCCTCCTCCACTTTTCTCACCAAGGGCTTCTCGGCTACGTACTGCAGGGCCGCCAACAGCACAGTGTGCACTCGATTGAGCGAAATGCCTCGTGGCAGCCAGCGCCTCAGCCATCGCTCGTTGAATGGGCCCGTTGTGAGTGTCTTATTTAACATGGGCAGGGAGTCTTGGGGCGGCCAGGATGCGTCCACGCACTTCCGTCCGTCTGACGAGATCTGCGCCGCTCCGCAGCACTTGATGACCGACAACTTCGGCAAGACCTTTTTGCTTATTCTTTCTTCACCCCCTTCTTTTCCTCTCCGTTCTTCTTTCGCAAGAACTACCGCTAGCGCGACCATCAACACAATAGCACAGGTCACACGCATTTTGGCGCACAGAACAGGGCTTCGTCTGATTGTCCAATCACGCGCCCTCGCCCTTCACTGGTACACCGTTCGAGTAATTTTAAATTGGCCTCGGCTTCACTGGTACACTGTTCGTTCGAGTGATTTTAATTTGGCCTCGGCTTCACTGGTACACTGTTAGTTCGAGTGATTTTAATTTGGGTCTCGGCTTCACTGGTACAATGTTCGTTCGAGTGGTTTTAATTTGGGCCTTGGCTTCACTGGTACACTGTTCGTTCGAGTGATTTTAATTTGGCCTCGGCTTCACTGGTACACTGTTAGTTCGAGTGATTTTAATTTGGGTCTTGGCTTCACTGGTACACAGTTCGTTCGAGTGATTTTAATTTGGGTCTCGGCTTCACTGGTACACTGTTCGTTCGAGTGGTTTTAATTTGGGCCTTGGCTTCACTGGTACACTGTTCGTTCGAGTGATTTTAATTTGGGTCTCGGCTTCACTGGTACACTGTTCGTTCGAGTGATTTTAATTTGGGTCTCGGCTTCACTGGTACACTGTTCGTTCGAGTGATTTTAATTTGGGTCTCGGCTTCACTGGTACACTGTTCGAGTGATTTTAATTTAGACCTCGGCTTCCTCGGTGGGTGAGTTACTGCCCGCAAGTGATTTTTTTTACAGCTTGAGCCGTTGGTGAGTTGAGGCAAGTGAGCAGATGCTGCAAACGCTCTTCAACTCGTGAAAGTTGAGCAAGATCACTCACACGGTGCGTCACTAATGTTCGCAGAGCTAACCATTTCTTTTGGACTTTCTGCTTCAAAGCAATTCCATCTTCACAGCTACAAATTTCCTTAATCTTTCGTGGCCTTTTTGAGTGATGCAGTGTTTCTAAATGTTACAAATCATTGCGAACATGGTGACATATCATCTTTCGTACCTATCGAGTGCTTCCAATGGAGAGCGGTGATCAGTATCTACAGTTCATACGACGTATCGTTTATATTCTCAGTTCTGACATCAACTTTCTGTGAATATCATCAATTATACTTCCGTGTGTTTGCTGCGATAAGCTTAACTTTCTTGCGTCTTACCACGGAGTCACCACAACTTCCTTTTGATCGCCGGCGGCGTTTTGAAATTACAACACACGGATATAAAATGTGACTCACTCGAAAATATCTTTCAAGGTCCATAAATACACAAATGTGTCTCTTTGAAAGAGAAAAACTCCGGAACTCACCGATGACAGCGGTAAAGAGGGGTTTAAACGCTGTAAACGTTTATAAAACTAGTGATGCTACATCAGCACATACATTCTCGATTTATTTCTAACAGCTACGCTATATTATACTGCTACATGGACACACAAAAAATTTTTTTCCACCAGCAAAATGTTTTTCTACTGCGAGACTCGAACTCAGGTCTTCTGAGTTAACTCGCCATGAGCCTTACTTACGCTGTTAAAAATGTAATTGTCTCAACCCAATACAAGTATTATACTTCCAAACAGTAATTTTCGTAAATTAAGAATTCAACACATTTGAGACGTACTTCATATTTTTAAACGTCCCTTGTTTAATACATGGAAAACATTTAAAGAAAAAAAGACCATTTTTTGAGAAAATGATCTTTTTATAATATGCTAATGAACTTAATACTTCAACCACAATTAAAGTGACAACAACTCGTTTCTTTGAAAATTACATTTGGCCACTTTTAAAGTTCCGAATTTTTTATAACGACTTTGTCTGAAGCAAAAATCGCAAACTTCAATTTTGTAGTTTTGAAATGTTAACTCAGGAGTTCCCGGTGTCATTTACAGGTGATACATATTTGATCATTTTCTAAAAATAGTCGTTTACGAATTTAAGAGGGTTGGTGTTAAAAAAATAGTGTTTCGGCCTTTTTTTGAACGGATTTAAATGAATATTTGGCACCACTGCTACTAGGGAATTGTTGTTTTAATTTATTCAAGATATCTTGCAGTACTTTTGAGGCATTTTGCTCTTCTGCTCTTTCATCCTAAGTTTCATCCAGAAGTTGGAAGGTAAAGGAGGTACAAATAGTCAATAACTTGTTTACTGCAATTTCAAAACTGCAAATAATTCATTAGTAATAGTCATTTGATAATTAATTGTTGATGGTGTAGATTTTTTTTTTCGTAGGGCTTTTATCCAGTCGACAGCCGGTTGCCCTTTACGTCCCCAAGGGACGCAGATTCGGCCATACACTAGACAAACACTTGCGGGCTCCTCTGATCTGGGGTCAGCAGAACGCGAGGCCCTCCGCGACAACACACACACACAGTCAAGGGACAAACAGCCATGCCCAAGGCGGGACTCGAACCCGCGACCCTTCGGACCGAAGCACTGAGTCGGTACTCGCTTTAAGCCACCTCGGCCATCCAGGTCGGGTGGTGTAGATTTAACAAATCGCAAATCTGGCGTGTCACCTCCAGCTGACACCGGAAGTTGAGCTTCTTTAGAGTGTTGATTCAGTGGTGAGTTGTAGTTGACATTCACATAATTGAAATTATTGAAGGCGTTGTCATTGTCAACAATATTATTTATTATAGAAATAGCAGCTTTCGATGGCTTAGCCATCATCATCAGTTTTCTGGTACAAGAAAATATAAAATTAGAATTAACATAGTTACCTAATTTTAAAAACATCTTAAGAAATGAAAGGAGAACAATTAAAGAAAAGAAAAA
The DNA here is from genome assembly GCA_011170035.1 of Teleogryllus occipitalis. Taxonomy (NCBI): domain Eukaryota; kingdom Metazoa; phylum Arthropoda; class Insecta; order Orthoptera; family Gryllidae; genus Teleogryllus; species Teleogryllus occipitalis. The sequence goes on from BLKR01007852.1 coordinate 21,396, forward strand.
GAAAGAATGAAAGAAAGAAAGGGGGACGGAGAGTTAGATCTTTATAATATAAAATAATTTATATAATTTAAAACATCTTAAGAAATGAAAGAAGAATTAAAGAAAGGAAAGAAAGAAGGGGACGGAGAGTTATATCTTTATGTAATATAGTAGTTTTTTAAATTTTAAGCAAGAAAATGAATGAAAATATAGTACATGTACAATTTTGAGAGAGAAAATACGAAAAGTAAGTTGAGCCGTTTCTTACCTGCTGTCTGGGAGCCACAAAAACGACTACGTTGGCTCGGGCGTGTCCCGCAGCTTAAGAACCGACCGTGGGGTGGAGGAGGAGGGTTAATGGCCTGGGTGCGGTGTGCTGTGTTGTGTCAGCCCCGAAGTGTGTGGTGTGAGGGTGGTGTCAAAAAAGTAATTTTAGCAGAGGGGAGGGGTTGTAGTTTATGTTTACATTCAGTAGGTTACTATTGAGATGAATGTGAAGGTTTTCCAATGTTAATCTGGTATGATATTGATTTTCTATTTCCAGTATGTGAATGTCTGTGTGTGGATTGAATGTGTGACCTGTCTGAAGTAAATGATTGGCAAAGTGAGATTTGCAGGTGTTGTGTTTCCAAGCGTGTATATGTTCTTTAATTCTTGTATTGAAAGTTCTGCCTGTTTGACCAATGTATTTTGCTTCGCAATCGTGGCAATGTAGTGCGTAGACACCGCTTTTTTCTAGAAGATCTGTGTGTGTTTTAGGAGCTAAGATTTTTCTGAGAGAATTCTGTGTTTTGAATGAAACTTTTATACCGGCTTTGTGTATATTGTGTGCGACTTTTTCTGAAAGTTTTCCAAAATATGGTAAGCAAGTGTACTTGTCTGATGTTAGTGTTATGTTAGAGAGTGTAGTGTACATTTTCAGTTTTTGTTTGTGAATTTTGCGGCGTAATATGTTGTTGACAAGAGTTGTGTTGTAACCGTTTGCTATAGCAATGTGTTGTATAGTGTTCAGTTCTTGTAGAAAATGAGATTTCGTGAGAGGCAGGCTTAGTAATCTGTGTAACATGTAGTGGAAGGCGGCGTGTTTGTGTTGAATAGGGTGTTGTGAAGAGTTGTGGATGACACTATCTGTGTACGTCGGTTTTCTGAAAATATTGAATGCATGTTTGTTTTCAGATATGCTGATATTGAGGTCTAGGAAATTGATAGATTTGTCTTCATTCTGTAGTTCTGTAGTGAATTTTATCGTAGGATGTATGTTGTTGAGGAAGTCAGTAAAGTGGTCGATTTGTCTAGTCGTACCGGTCCAGAGAACAAGGATGTCGTCTACGTAACGGTGCCAATATGTGATATATTTGAGAAGTGGATGATTTGAGAGGAAGATGGTCTGTTCGAAAGAGTCCATAAAAATATCTGCGAGGAGAGGAGAGAGGGGTGAGCCCATAGGAATTCCTGAAGTTTGTCTGTAAAATTTATTGTCAAAAGTGAAGTAATTTTGGTCCATGCATAGGTTGAAGAGATTTTGGAGTTCATCACGAACGGGTATCGGACATGATGATTTGTCTAGTAAGTTACGTAGTAGTAATTTGCAATCTGAAGTCGGAGTACTAGGAAAGAGATTCTTTATGTCAAATGAAACAAGTTTTGCATAGGGTGGAACGGGAATCTGTTGGATCTTTTCTACTAGATCTAGACTGTTTTTTACAGAATATGAAGATTTGAACTGGATGTGTTTATGGAAGAGGTTATTTAATTTCTGGGCGAGTTTGTGGGTTAAAGTGTTTGTGTACGAAACCACGAGTCTGACGGGGGTATTCTCTTTGTGTAATTTGGGCAGGCCATACAGCCTCGGAGGAGAAGGGTTAGATGGTATGTATGGTTTGGGATAGGGAAACAATGCTTGAGAATTATTAAGTTCTTGTTTAAGCTGACAAAGATACAGTATCTTTGTTTTATAACCAATACATTCGTAATGTTAATAAAGCATTAATTACTAAAATAATAAGTACATTTTGTTAATATAACATGTTTTTTTTAATTCGTTGCCCCCTTAATCGACGCAACGCATCTCTGGGCCCCTGGGCGAGCGTTGAACAATCCTCCATTAATATGTATCCCTCTGTATTCCAGAGGACGCCGTATTTTTGTCTCGTCTCTTCTAGTCAGTTGTCAAAGAGCATCTCCGCGTACGTGCCTCTTACTTCACGCGCCCCTGCGTCACTACCCAGCGGCCACACTTGGGAAGGAATTAGGAAAGAGGTAGGGTTTAGGACACTTCACAGGGGTTGGACTAGCCCCTATGAAGCAGGCAGACTCGTTTTCATTGAAAAAAAGTTCACATTAGATTCGACGAGAATCGAACCCGGACCTCAGTGGTGAAATTAATGTGGTGGTAACATTAATATGTATAATAATATATTATATAACATTAATATAACATATAATATTTCGAATAGGGATGGTGAATATGGCATACTGATTTTGCCGCGCAGTCCAAGTTTTATTTATATAGTGTCATTAATATGAAAACATTCAATAAAATTTAATTATTAAACACAGATTATATTTAAAAAATGAAAAAAAGATATTTGGTTTCATGTTTTATACGAGATCACACCTGAAACCCGGAGTCTCTTAGTCAAACCCGAAGAGGTGACAACCCTAGGCGCGTTTGATGTGGAATCAATGCTATGGCGTCTCGGGTGGCACACATTCTTACCCGTTTTATTTTTATTGTTTGCGCTCTGAAAGTCCAAGAGAGTTTAGAAACGATAGATGAACATTGCCAAGACCTTGATTTCCTTTTGTTACCTTGTGATGTCGCTTTGTTCATCGATGAGGAAACAGGTGACGAACCTAAAAGGATCACGAATCGCCTGACTTCAGGACGCATTGTTCACGGAACAATGAAAAATGATTCTGTCGCTGTAAACATTTATCAAACAGATGCAGCATTTGAAGAATTAGTTTAGAAAACAGAAATGAAAGATGACTCTACGGGCAGGAAATGTTACAAGAAGAAAAAAGCAACTCAATCTCGAACACTGTGGATAGAAGACAATATTGTCAGATTCCGCATTTTCCGCTTTTTCTTCCGGCTTTTTGAGATCCAATACGCTTTCCGACCCGATATCTAGAAATTTCGAAAGTTTTCCTCGACGACGATTTCCTCCGCATTGTGTATGATTAGTTGTCGAAGATACTACACCAACAATATTAATATTTTATATTGGAGAAGGACAGACACAGTATTTGTGAGTGTGTTATTTTCAATAAGAAATATTCTTAGTTTCCGATTGCGCTACTATTAACAACTCCCCCTCGGGGGTTCATGCGGAATATTCCCCTGTTTGGCGGTTCCCTTTCCTCTTCCCACTTCCGGTATTTGCCATTACTGGCTGAAGATGAAACTACATTCATCTCAAATCTATTAAAAGAGATTATAAGGAGGACAATAAAAATGACGAACATTCTTCGAACCAAAAACTAGCATAATGCTTGGTTTGTAATAAAACAGTCGAAATGCCACATAATTTATATACTGCGTCTTGTCCAACATACTACTAATATTTATCTTATATACTACGAATAGTCCAAATTTACTGTGGTTTGTATTATAGAAAAGTTTGTATTAAGGAAATTTAAAGATAGATTTTGAAATAACGTCATGTTCAATTTTTCGAAAACTTGAGCACTCTTTGCATAATTTTGCGTGAAACATAGGCCATTTTAAATTTTGTTTAAATAATATTTCTCTCAAAATGCTCCATCGCTTTAAATTAAATTTGTTGTTGGATAGTGTGAAGTACGTTTGAGAGAATGGTGCATGTCTCATGTTCATTCAAAACCCTGATTTTTTGAAGAAAAAAAACTCGAAGTTTTTCGGCGTCTTTCTACAACTACAATTATGTAGTTAAACATTTTTCTTAACAAAATATGTTAATCAAAAACCGATCTGAAAATAGATTCATATTTAATTTTTTGGAAACATGAGTATGTTGTGCAGAATTTTGTATCAAATTTAGGGAATTTGTATTTTTTAAACCAGGTTTCTTAAAAATTGGAAAAAGAAATTTTGGTTATATTTGGACCTTCGATAGCGTAAAAGACGCATAAGAGAATGGTGAAGATCTCAGGTTCGTTGAAATGTCGGGTTTTTCGAAAATTTAAAAAATTAATATTTTTTCGGCTTCTTCCTACAACTGTAATTGTGATGATACAATTTTGTTTCTTAATTAAATGTGTTCATCAAAAGCAGATATTCAGATAAGGTCATATTGACTTTTGAATGAGTATTTTTTGAGTAATTTGGCGCTCCGAATATCCTGCGCTTCGTGAACATAAAATGAGATGCGATTCCAGGCACTTGGATGCGACATAATTTAGAATTTGTGTATGTACTAGTATCTGAAAAGCAGGTTAACGGGGCTTGGTCAGAAAAATGTACACTAGTTGTTTGCCAACGTTTCGGAAACTATTATTTCCATTCTCAGGGCTAATATAAAAGAAAATGGAAACAACACTGTTTATGAATAATGTTACCAAAAAACACACGTATGAGAAACAATTTTTAGCTAAGTTACAAAATATTTGCAAATTTCCTTTATATCTATAACATAAACATTACATACCTTTTAACATCAAGAACAACTCAACCCATTCACTGCACCATCCTCCATCTCCGGCACCTCACATGCAATGAGGGACACAACATGACCCTCACCACACCAACATACAGCATGGCTGATACTAGCACGATGTTGGGTGGTGAGACGAGAATAAATATCATGCCTGAGTGAGGTACATGCCAGCTTCCGGTGCGAGTTTACAATTAATTTAAATTAGAAAATGTGCTATTTTATACTTCAAAAAATTTTCTATATTAAAGTAATATATAAATTAGAGTTTGTTATTTCTACTTTCTTGTAAGATAATTATCACATTATTATTATTATTATTATTATTATTATTATTATTATTATTATTATTATTATTATTATTATTATTATTATTATTATTATTACTTTATATTGTGAACAACACCACAACAAAAGAACCGGATATGAATATACATAATACAACCTTAAAAACTAAAAACTATACTGTAACAATCTAAGATCCCCACGAACAATTTAGATGCAAAGAACAAACATAACAAGGAATGGCATGAGTAGGAGATGGAAAAACAGAAGAAAGCGGTGTCGCGCACTAATAATTTTTTTATTAATTAAAGAAGACGCGACAAAATCCCGATTTGGACAGTACAAATCAATAGCATTCATTTAGAGGAACATTTCAAAAGTTATTCGAAGCGAATCGCATCGGGGGTTTAAAAGATATGAGTGATTTTGAAAGTACACTTTAGACAATATAACTAGAGATTTTTACAGCCATTGTTATCATAAGAAAGGTAATGTAAAGAAGCGGTTTTTCCTAAAAATTAAGAGAACGCGTAAAGCGATTGAAATGAAACTTTCGGGATTAACAAAGAAAATCACGCGGAAAATTATGACATTACTCGCAACTCTGAAAAATATCGAGGAGCTGCAGTAGAGATGCCAATTGAAATTGTATATTTGGAAATTTTACGAGAGAACAATGATGCGTCGCGAGCGACGGAAATAAAGCAATTTTGGCGTTAATAAACATGAGGAGATCGTATAAGAAATAGTAATAAGATATAAATTGATAATTAAAAGTAGTAATAAAGAGAAATAGCCTGGAAAGGACAGAATTAAGTAAAATGGTATGATATTTTTGATAAAGACACGTAAGCGATCGGTAAATGTTCCAGAAAAAAAGTTGAAGACACAAGGCAACAATGAAAAAAGATGATGCGTAGCAAGCTCGAAGTCAGACGTGGGGAAGAATGCTCCGGAAAAAGATAAAAAATTTAGTATGCAATTGTGCGAGAAACACGGTGAACATGAATGGATATAGTGAGTTTAGGCAATGATGTTCGAAATAACAATGCGTAACGCGGAAATATTTTATGTGTCGCAGTATATTCAACAATAGGACATTTTGGAGGAAATGTAGCACGCGATAGACAGATAATCGCGTTGTTAGTTGCGTAATGGAAATAGGATGATAAAGGAATGAAAGGACATGCTAAGAAGATATTAGCGAGCTCAAGAAAATTTTGGTAATGTGTGGGGATGGAGAAATGCTGCGGGAGAATGGATTTGGAGGATGCTGCGTAATATACATCGAGGACGGCGCGCAGCAATGGTTTGCTGCGGATTACAGCGTTTTCTGCAAAAGGGAAGTTATGAAACATTGTTTTTTTTGTTATGAAATTCACATTTTGAAGGAGAAGAAAGATTAAAATTAGCTTCTGTACAAGATCAAGTTCTGTCTTAACGTAAAATAGATTCAATAGGTATACAGGCAGAATGCGCATTCGGGTGTGAATGAGTTTATTTATAATTGTCAGTATGAATGGAAATATTCTGGATTTTGTGTCATGTAATTTAAGGGTATTATATCGTTCATGTGTTTATGTGTTTATTTTGTTTGTCGTTAAGTGTATTATGTGAGTCATGGGAGAGCAACGACCCCAGTTTGTATTTATATATATATTTCAACTGGAATAACGACTAGCACAGGAATTACAGAAAATAAATGGCGAACATCACTTGGTTCGACATTAAATTAAACGAACGTAGTTTAATTGTTACATGTAGCTAGTTAATGACCTACGCCCACGTGCCCGAATAGTTGTTAGATCCTGTACAGGTCAGCCACAACCTCACACCCAGATTTTATGTGTAAGTAAGAAAATATCGGAAGTTCTGGGGGGGCAGCTAGTCGACGGGCAACCTTGGAGGTGGAAGCTGAGTATAACCAGGGCAATTGATAAGTGCGGGTTTTGGTTATTATTTTGGCGTTATAACGCCGGGCGATTATAAAGATTATAGTTGATCTAGAGCAGGTAATGGTTCATTACATATTTTGGTGCGCCTAACGAGGAGCGATTATAGTTGTTTTATAGATATGAGGAGGACGGTTCATTACATATTTGGCGCCGCAACGTGGGTCGTGAGCAAAACAAGTACTAGGGCACTGTAATAGTTTGCAAGTGGGGTAGGTAAATAGGTCAAGCATAATAGTAATTATAGTGTAGTGCAATTAAAGATGGAAACGCGTAGCGGAAGGACGTTAAGCATGCGGGATGCGTCGGATACGGAGACGATTTCCGTTCGCGATGAGGACGAGGAGGGCCAACGATTAGAGGAATTAGAAGTAGAAGGGGGGGGGAATATTGCGATTAATACGCAAGGGGCAGATATGAGCCAGACTACATGTGAAATTTTTCCGGAGGTGCAAGATGCACCTGAACCCACCCTTTCTATGCTGCTACGTTTAATGCAAGAAATGAGAGGTGATAGCGCGAGGTTAGAGAACAATTTACAAGAGATGAAGGCAGATAGTGTCCAAATGAGCAACAGCTTGCAAAGTAAATTCGAGGAGGTCGTAGAACAGAATAAAGGGAGAAATGCCGCGCTGAACAAGTTACAGAATGAGGTGCAGGCCGCGGTTTCGAAAGTCCAAGAAGAGGTGAGCGCATTTAAGGTAGAAACGGTTGAGCGTTTCGCTAGGTTGGAACAGAACGCGAAAACGGTGGAAGAAACGTCCGAAACTCGTTTCGCGGTCCAAGAAGTGTTTAACCAGCAAATTAGCTCAGGTGTGGGCGAAATCCAATCGACCGTGGGCACCTAACAACAATCGGTGCAGCTACAGGAAGCGCGATTGTCGGATATAGGCAAGAACGTGCGGGACTTCAGAGAAGTGTCGCGACAGCAGGATGTTCGCATAGGTCGGGTCGAAGAATCTATTAGTGGAATAGATGAAAATATCAGAACGGCTGTCCAGGGAGAAATTGATAATTGGAAGTTAGCAGAGGCAGGACCGACGAAAGAGGTCGATGGAAGTATTTTAAATAAAATCGCGGAGTTAGAACAGCGGGTGTACGCAGCACGTAGATCAAACGGTAACGGCCATATGATGGGGCATGCAATGTTGCCGAATTACTTACGTTTCCATGGGGAAAGTAAAGAACAGCCGTACTCGTTTCTAACTGCGTTAGAGAATTATTTTAAAGTGAATAATATTCCGGAAGGAATGAAGTTGAGATTCGTGGAAGAGGCACTTAGTTCGAAAGCGCAATATTGGTGGCAGGCGTTGACGCCAACACCACGAACGTATGGGGAGTGGCGCGCGAAGTTCTTAGAGAGATATTGGAACCAGCACCATAAGTTCGAACTAAAATACCGGTTAATGTCAGAATGGTATCGAAAAGGAAGTACTGAAAGCATGAGCGACTTCGTCACTCGGAAGGTGAGTGCGTTTAAAGTATGTAGTGAGGAGTTTAATCCAGCGGAAATTATTCGAATCCTCATTCGACAGATGCCGAGCGGGATCCGGAATTTGCTCTGGAACAACATGCCGGAGACAATTGACGCATTAATTGAAAGAGTAAGTCGGTTCGATCAGGCGAACGACGAGAATGAACGGGACGGGCGTGACGGGAGAGGTCCGAATTCCGGCAATGGTAATGGCAATAACCGATACAATGGAGGGCGATATCGGCAGGATAATGTGTGCGCAATAGAGGTGCGCGAAGACAAGCCTCCAGGGAGGGAAGAAAAGTCACAGGACGGACAGGTGCAACGAAAACCGAAGCCGAAGGACGGCGAACGAGCAGGCGCGGAACGATCGGAGCAAGAAGCCAGGGATCGTAACCAGGCAAAGACGGAAGGGGCACAAGGTCGAT
>BLKR01007853.1:0-30122 GCA_011170035.1 Teleogryllus occipitalis
CCAGCCAGCCGACTGGCAAGTCTGCTATTCAACCCACTCGCAGCAGACCTACCCCACAGCCCACTGGATGGGCCGCCAGCCACTCCACTCGAAGGGACGCCAGCCAGCTCACTGAATTGGACGCCAGTCATCCTACTGCATAGACAAGTAGCCAGCCCATGGGAAGGGCCGCCAGCCTGCCGATTTGCAGTTCCGCTATTCAGCCCACTCGTAGACCCACCCCCGAGCCCACTGGATGGCCACCATCTAGGCTACTAGAAGAGACGCTAGCCAACCCACTGAATGGGCCGCCAGCGAGCCTACTCGATGGACCGTGAGTCAGCTCATTGCATAGACCGCTAGCCAGCCGACTAGAATGTCCGCTATTCAGCCCACTCGCAGACCTACCCTTAGCCCGCTAGTTGGGCCGCCAGCCAGCCCACTGGAAGTTCCGCCAGCCAGCTCATTCGCCTGCCCGTCGGCCAGCTTACTCTCCGATTCTCATGCTCGCTCTCCCGCCCACTTGCTCATCGGAGCGCCTCCCCCCGCTCTCCGGGAGCGCGCACTCGCTCATCCAGTCGCCTGAATCCGCGCCTGCCTCGCGCAGACACGCGCCGCGCGCGGGCGAGTGACGGATGGCGCGCGCCCCGCGAGATGGCAGCTGATGGGGCGGAGCGGGAGGAGGGAGCCATACACTCTCAAGCAGCGGCTTCGCTAATGCATTTAACAGGCGCCGCGCCGAGGGACTCAAAGGCTTCCGTAAGGCAAAGCCCACATAAGTTATTGTTGACGGAAATGTAGATCCCGCACGTAATTTTAGAATGGGTTCAAGGAGAGAAAGAATGAAAGACGGAGAATTCGAATGGTAAAGAGTGAAGAAGTTACATATACGTTTGGTGTAAATAAAGCGTGAAGGTGCGAATAAAAATAAGAAAAATGAATCGAAACTTGTTAATCTGAACATCTTATTTTTTCAATTATTAATTTTTATTCTTAATAATATAATCTCAGCTATTACAGATATATAAAATACAGATATATAACAATATAGATATCGAATTAAATAGAACGACTCAGAACTAATTATGTGAAATTTATGTTTTTTTATCAATTTATAACAGAATATATTCTTTACTTCGACTGAATTTTTTCCCTAAAATTTAAAGTCACTGTCATAATTCTAATAACTACATTAGAATAAAAAAAGTTAGTCTTTCTTGCAAGAAAAAATCAAAACTTGAAAGAAAATAAATACAAGATTTCTCGCTTTCTAAAACATTTTTTTAGTAAGACACGGTAATACAATCTAAAAAATGACTTGAAAAAATTCTTACTAAACATGCAAAAGCACAAAATCAATTGATACATCAATTTTTTCATTGGAAAAGATAAAGGAAAAACAAAATTCGCAACACGTGTAGCGAATAAGCTTCCATGCTCATCTAGCAAAAGATAATAAAATAAAGCGGTTGTGTTATTACGTATCCTTGCACCTACCTCGTCTCCTAACACAAAAGAATTCAAATAGACAAGAATCAGCATGACTCGAGACGTTCATTTTTATTGCATAGTGCAGGAAGCAGGAACCGCAAGAACTTCATAAATCAGACCGTAGTGGAATATCGGAAAGCAGATGTACGTGGACGTCCTCTCCCTTGCTCACTGCTGCCACAAATTCTTCTCCACCTTTTACTAGCAATCTTGAACATCTTGGATCGGCCATTTGAGCAGCGAGTTCGTATCGGCCATTACTTCAGACATGTGTTTTTCTTCAACATTGCGGTATGAGTAACACATTTCCAGCAAAAGACAAAAAAGTAGCAGTTGAATAAAAAAAATATACCTAACGTCAATAAATAACGTTACTTAAATGAGTAACATCACTTAAATTGCTGTCTGTCTGTATAAAGCGTGCCTATTTCTAATTTCTTCTATTATCTGAACTTATTAGAAGTTGGTTCAATCGTACCCAAAAGATAAATACCACTTTCTCAATTCAATGGCTTTAATACCAAAACGACATCCTGGTAGTCATTTTCTTACAATCTACACCTGATTATATAAATAAAAGTGCAAAAAATGAGAAAAGTAGAATGCTGATTTATGGTTTTAGAAAAATTAAAATTTTTAAGAGTAAAATAACCATCATGACGCATTTGATCATATCCAAGAATGATTTATCACGATGAAATTCTACATTCACCGATTCAACATCAACCACACAGTGATAATTTTTCGTCGACTTCACCACAGTATCTCCTCGGCATACATTCTGCCATTCCTCTTCAGCAGGCTCCGAGCCATCTCACATGCGCCAGCGGAGACTAGAATGAAGCACTCTGACCTGGCGTCCTCGCCACCCCGTCCACATCATCTCTCCCGCCTGCCGCCCCACTTTGGGCCCCTCCCTGCCGCCGCCTTTCAGCCATCCCCGCCTCCCAACCCACTATCCGACACCCAACCCACTTCCCGACATCCAACCACCTCCGTCTCCCTACCCACACACCCCCGCCAGCCAACCCCCCGCTCCAAACTACACTCCTGTCCCCCCAAACACCCCCGCCACCGAACCCTCACCACCACCCAACCATCCCCGCCACCCAACCACCCCGTCTTCCAGCCACCGCCGCCTCCGCTGCCACCGCAGCTCCTCCTCCTCCCCGCATTCGCCGCCGCCCCGCCATCCCCGACAGCCTCGCACCCGCTCCCGCTCCCGCTCCCGCCGACCGGTGCCCGTCGCCACCCACGACCAGACGTCCACAGCAGCCACCGCACCGCCTTCATCTCGGCGCGCCGCCGCTTCCTTCCCTTCTGCTTCCCAGGGCACCGCTGCCAGCGCCACGCTTCCTTCCGCCTTGGACCGGGAGCGGTAGCTCAGTGCATCAACTGATGTCACTGCAGGGCCACTCACCGGGAGGTCCTAGGGTCCCACTCCCCACAGCGGCAGGATTTTCTACACTCGCTTTTCAGCTAGGTCGAATTCAGTCGCTGCCTGGAGGAGAATTCTAGCAGCCGGCTGCTCTGATCGGTAGTTTTCCGTGGTTTCTCCGATCAACACCAGGCGATTGCCGGAGCAGTACCCTACCAAACGGGCCACGGACCGCGCGCGATCTTTCCTTCCTCTTCCTTGTCCTATCCTCTCCCCTCTCTCACACACACACACACACTTCCACTAACATGCACTACACTACCACATATTCTGGAAGACCGGTCGGGAGCTTAGAGCTTGTCCCGGCTGGGGCGGTGCCCCGCTGGTGGGAGAGTCCTGGTTAGGGTGAAACCCCACTAGCCGACGGTAGGTCGGTGCCGGATCTCGCCATCCAGCGAGGGGAAAATCACCGCCATCTCCCGAGAAAAAACATGCACTACACTAACGGGACAAATGACCGAAGCAGTTGACGCGCCCGGAAACACGAAAAAATCAATCAATCAATCCTTCCGCTTTGGACTCTCTCACTCCGCCCTTTCCGTACGCCCCTCATCACTACTGCCTCGAAGGCGACCGGGCTGTGCTTTCCTCAAGACCCAACAGCTGTACCCGCACTACGGGATCGGTTTAGCGACACCCCGCGACTCCCACTTTCGCTTCTTCAGACCACCACGATAAAATCACTGCCAGTTCCTAGCGTCAGATTAATTTAGGTCTTCGTTTCTTAACTTTGATGTAGTATATGAACCATTCTTTAACGAAATTCACCCTTCTATCACTACTGTCTTGAAGGCGGACGTGTTGTACTTATCCAATTCTCCGTAGCTGGTCTCGCATTTCTGGATCGGTTTAGCGACAACCCGCATCTACTGCTGAGTTTCCTCAGGTCACGACAATAAAATCTCTGCCAGTTCCTGGCACCCTATTATTTTAATTTCTCATTTATCTTTAATATATTAGCTCAACCATCTTTCAACAAAATTCACCACTCTATCACTACTGTCTTGAAGGCGGCCGTGTTTTGCTTTCTTCAAGCCTTCAGAGCTGGTTCCGCAATACTGGATCGGTTCACAAATACCCCGCAACTCCCATTGCGTTTCGGCACATCACCTCAATACAATCCCTAGCATTTCCCCGCACCAGATTGTTATCACTTCTCCTGACTTATGTCTTTTACAGTGTGAACCAATTTCCACATTCTCCCCTAACATTTCAGCTCTCTCCACACAGTTTCCCTCATGGTATCGTCCCTGCATACATTCTGTCTTCTGCTTTTTGTCTTATTAATTTCTCAGCATATCTCGCCTCCTTTCATCCCCCTTTTGAGTCATCGTCACACTCTGTCACATTCATCCGTTTCTCACTCGCCTCTTTTTTCGGAGCTATAGAGTTCCGTCGAAATGTGCCGCTCTGTGCAACGGTTTACAAAAAATTTTCTACTATCGACGAACCACAGAGTACATTTGCAGCACTTATAAGGGTCTTCATTACTTTCACTTTCTTTTTCTCCCCATCTACGCATTTTCGAGGAGTTTGATTTCATTTGATGTATGTATTTCCGCTACGATCATAGAAACTTCATTTGAAATATACTATTAACACAACTAAAATTTGAGGTTTGTAAAAAAAGCTCCTTGTTTGGAAATTAAACAAGGTCTAGTTTAAGGGTCAAATCATCGTACGTATCCAAATAGTAGTTATTAATATTCATAGCGTTTACAAAGAATACGAGAACTAAAAACAAAACCAGTGCACTATTCCAAACATTTGCCATATTAGTCTAAAGTGCGGGAACTGGGACAATGTTATTCGATTGACGTTCTAACTTCGACGCTAACCTCCCCTATACACCACGCATTCTCAGATTCACAAGATTTGCATGAAGGAAAAGTGTGGAAATAAATACAACATAGGCACTAAAGTTACTAAAAATAACGTTACTGTAAATAACTAACATTCATAAATACATCAACTGTATCGGAAATACATACCTTAATTGTATGTGTGAAAATAAATACATCAATCGTCAACAATCCTAACTTCCTCTAATTACAGTAACGGGCACTGTGGGATCTGTGAGAAGGGTGAAGTAACACCCTACACACTCACCCCGGGTGTCTCTAGACGTTGATGCGTAACTACGTATACACTCTAAATACATTAGTTGTTACTGACGTTTATGAACTTTTGTTATAATTAGTAGTTAAATTGTTGTGAATCCTTGCCGGCAACGTTATCTGAAGTATTTTTCTACACTCATGAAATCACGGAGGTTAAACGAATTCGAGGCTCACGGGTCCTGGATGGGTGACCGGCTGAGAACTTCGGGATCTAACGGCGTCGAGCCCCTCGCCGAAAGGATAAAAGGCACTGACTGCGACGTGACGACACTTGGACAAGATATAGTAATTACTTCCCTCTCGAAGTTTGTATGAGATGAAAGAGGAAGGCTGGTGACATATTTTAGAGAGATATCAGGTTTTTGAGGAAGAAAGAATGTGAGAAAGGTGAAATATTCAGGATAAGGTGAGATGAATAATACAGGACAAAGGTGAAAAGGTAAGTATGGTTGAGAAAAACACGAAGGTGCTTAGTATATAGTTTACTATTGTACACTAATTGTAATGTAATTATGTCTTATTGAATATTATTAAGCAAATACAACTGTTATATTAACAATGTTGTAAATATAGAAACAAATAAGATCTCGTGAAGCCTCAGTTGTCTCACTTGTCGACTAGTAAAATAATGAAGTTGAAGGGTAGCAACATACGTTCCTCGAAAGTGAATTCTATTTACCTCGCGACGCAAGGTCGCCGGCGAGGAAGCTCCGTTCCACATCCTTCCTTTTCCTTCCATTCTCCCTCGCTCAGCCCCTTTCCTCTTCCCTGCTCGCGGGCCACATTCCTGTTCATCTCTCTACTCCGCGGGTTCTCGTTTACATCATTCCCTCTCGCCCCGTCCCATCGCAATTCCTCTCTTCCTCTCACCCCTCCCTTCATCCTTCCTCTCTATCTCTCGCCTCTTCCACCCCTCCCTTGCCCTCTAGCCCCTCCCAACCTTCCTCTCTCCCTCTCGCCACTCGCATCTCCCTTCCCCTTCCTCTCCTCCCTCCCATCCCCTTTCCTCTCCCTCTCGCCCCTCCCATTCTGTTCTTTCTCCCTCCCCTCCCTCTTCCTCTCCATCCCCCTCCTATCTCCTTCCTATTCTTCCCCCTCCCATACCACTTCCTCTTGCCCCTCCCAACCCCTTCCTATACATTCTTCTCCCTCCTTCCATCCCCCTTCTTCTTCCTCTCGCCCCTTCCTTTCCCTTTCCTTTCCATCTCGCTCTTTCCATCCCTCCTTTTTCGCTCGCCCCACTCCTCCCTCGTTCCTCTATCTCTCACTCGACCCTCCCATCCCAATATCACTCACTCTCTCTCTCTTCCTCGTCCCACCCATTCCTCCCGCTCTCCTGTCCCATCCAACTCTGCTTCCTCTCTCCCGTCCCCGACGTCGCTAAAATCCCTTTCCTTGCTTCCCTTCCCCCCTGCCCTCCGCCGCCCGCTGGGCAGGTCCCGAGGCCGTCCCTTAACAACGCCGAATTCAAATGGGCGCATATTTCACTGCTCTGCGGATTATAATTTCAGCTATCTGTTGTGCGTGCTCGCGTAATTCCATTAGACGTGTTGTCTGCCTGCGGGCCTGCGACCGCCCCGCCGGGCGAACTGCAGAGCAGGTTGAAAACAACCCGCGCGCCAGGGGATGGAACGCCAGCGCTGCGAGTCGGGGCGAGCGAGCAGTGAAGAGAAAGTTACACCAGTTTTCGCTTAGGTCAATCAATAATGTTTTGTTTCAAATTTTTCTTCCGTTGAGTTTTGTAATGTGTAACCAAGAGGTATCTGAAAGTATGTTTAAGAGATATTCAGATGTTTTCTACTTTGGCTATTTTTTCATAAAACCCTACCTACCGTAATTGTTCATACAACTGCAATTTAACTTAAAGGACGAGGAAAATCTCATTAGTGTATCAGATGGGACAAATGTTTAGCTTCTATGAAGGTTTTTGATTTTGTTTTTGTGTAATTAAGAAATGTAAACATGTTATTCTTTCAAATTTTCCAATAACAAATATTTCAAATAAATATTTTCTTTATTGCGCGTTCATAAACCAAAATAAATTGTTCATTAAATACCGAGTGATCCTAAGAAAATACGTAATTTCTAAACAATTATCATACCATGATAATTGTTTAGAAGACGCAATTTTATAACAAAACAGTCAATAGTAAAAGGGATTTTTTTAAATCTTAAAAAATCTTCCAGTAGCTTCTTAACACGCGTGGTTGCTTTCCAGCGTTGGGTACGAGCTTCAAATCCCTGCCTCTGAATGGGCACTAGGAGATGAGCCAAGTGTGGTTATGGTAGTTTCCCAATGTTGATGGAGCATCATTCAAAGATCACCGAAAACACTTTCGATGCGCTAGTGTAAATTATAAAACATTCTGAGCTATTTATGGGGGGTAGATCAGTCGTGTAGCGGTAAGATAACTCGCCTTCCAAGGCTGCAGAAGGGGTTCAAATCGCGGTCGATCCGTGGGAATTTGTGATGCTTGAAGGTGGATCGCAGCAGGTTTTCTCAGAATTGCTTTGTCCTCGTTGCCTCGCATTCCACCATCCCTATTCCTATCATATCTGCACTACCATCATCATCGACAGCAAAGATTAAACTTCTTCATCTGTTCCGTCTCGAAATTGTTCATGCCATCTCTTCACGGGACATCCAACACTTCTTTTTCCTTTAGGTGAATATTGAAGAATAATTTTACTTCCTATGTTCTGGCATTCTCAGGACATGACCTTTCCATTTTTCTAGATATTTGTTTTTTATATCAGACTCAATATTACTTATTAAACAGACTCAGTATTTAATTCTTCTCTGATACACTTATTTTGTGGTCTAATTGTGAATATATCTTCACTATCATGTACACATCAAATCGTTCATCCAATATGATCGGAAGATTTTGACACGGGCTTCACAATAAATAAATAAATAATATTATAAGTCAATAACGTAAGGTTGGAGGTTAAAAAGGGGAAAATGTAAATACTCTGTGCTGAATTCTTATGTTATAATATCGTTTAAGATGTTCGATGAATATAATAGACTAAATTCCTATTTATTTTCCGTAGTGATTATTATTCTGTACGTAATTAAGAATTATCCTACGTTACTTGCAATCACTGTGTTACAATGCAGATCAGGATTTCTTTCGATTTGCTTGTCCATCCATTGGCTATCTTCATTACAAGGACATGTCAGCGTCACATCAGCCTTTGTTGCTAATGAGAAAGGATGAAGTATATCATCGCCCTGGTCCGAAACAAACAACTCTAAAATACGACAAATATTTATTTGTTACTGCGAGTATGGCTGTTTGCCTTCACTCTCCAAGTCACAGCTCTTTTTCACCCCAAATCTGTCCAACTGACTTGGAGAATCTTCGTCAAATGTGTCGTACCGTTTTCTACAAACCAACGTCGTGTGTAATAGCGTGTGTGTTTCTATAAGCTTCAAATTCAATTTGGCACGCTGCGTAAGAGACTGTAAATACATGTATATGCATGTTTGTAAAGTTACAAATTACAACTAGGATGTACCAATGAACTACAACCAAAATTTGAGGCACGTTCTACAATGTAATAAATGTCCCGATTGCCTCATTGGAACCTGGAACCTAAGGAGGGAAGACTTCGTGTTTTGTTGCGCGTATTGCAATCAATCAATCAATCACAATCATTCAATGTTTTATAGCACGTACAAGCAAGTGTGATACTTAGTGAAGCGAAGAAAGCTATTTAAATTATAATATTGAGTGTTTTTAAATTCAAAGATTAGTTAGTATAATGCAATGTCTAGCAGTGTCTGATGCATATGTCTGTTTACCAAATATGCTCAGAGGTTATAATTACAAGGCACACAAAATAAAAAAGTTGTCAGACCCAAAGACTTGACTCATATTTCTCTATGTGTATCGACGCGTGGACGCGTTGAATCCGAATCCGAAAGCATCATTGCGCCACCACTCTCCAGTTCTTTTAAATCGCAAAAAACACAAGCAAATACTGGATTTTAAGGATTCAGCGAATCGACATACATAAAGAAATATGTGTCATGTGTTTGAGTCAGACATCAATCCACGAAAACAAAAAAAATACAATGTCACGGTGGATTTTTGCAATTAAAAAAAGGGTGATGGCGCAATTCTGACTTCAGATTCGGATTCAGCGCGTCGACATACGTTAAGAAACACGTGTGAAGTCTCTGGGTCTGACAACAAGATACGTACACAGGCGATAACTTAATTTCTGTTAATATGTCATAGTCGTTTGGGAAGACACCAGCAGTAAGGCGATATAGGCAGTTGTTAAAAAATAACAAGCAAAACGATTAAGAACCGTTCATCTCAAATCTTAAAGTTGTGGTGTCAAAGCGAAATGAATTACTGTTCATTTGTTGTACGATACATGAAAAGTGTATTCCTTATTGAAGTTTAGACATAATTATAATCAAAGAAGATAGCCGAAAAATGTTACTAGTACAAATAAAAAAAATTCCATTATATATTTTTGAAAAAAAAAGAACTTTACTTCTTGTCGACAAAGCGGTTGGCGGATAGCCGACCGAAAACGGTAACAGACAGATGCAGATGCTTGCGATGTTACAAGAGACACACATATAGACACGCATACCCATGCACGCGCGCGCACACACACACACACACACACACACTTTTTTAGGTCGCTTCTACATCTTGGTCATATAGCGATCACTGTGATTTGCAAACTGTAGGGAGAACACCTAAGGACAACACAAACATCCACGCCAGAGGTGGGATTCGAACCCGCGACCCTTCGAGCCGAGGCTGCTACGGCCCTTCATTATGACCTCGGCTATTCAGGCCGGCACACAAATTCTTTACAAACGCTATTCTCGACCTAATCAACCCAACGAAACAAAATAAATATACTTCGTTTGGGGGCCAGTACGTGATTATTTAAGCTCTGATAGAGAACGCGAGGTCGGAGACGCATCGCGAGCTTAAGTAAGCCTCCCCAGCGCGCGAGCCCTCCCACCCCGGCTGCCCAGAGGCGGGGGCGGATGGAGGGGGCGGGGGTGGTGTCGTCGCTGCGCCCCGAGCCCCGGTTCGAGGCTGGACTTCTTGCGCGGGGGCGTGATGGATGGTTTCATCAGCGGAAGAAGAGCTCGCGCGGGCCCCCTGGCAGCCTTCTGCGGGGGGGGGGGGCGCTGTGCCGATCGGCCCCCGGGTCGGATTAGGAATGAACAAGAGACGGCGATTTGTTAGATCGATTGGGGTTCGTAAATTTCACTCGAGATTTCGACTCTGTGGAAATCTTTTGCCGGAGAGATGAATGATGGATGAAACGTTTCACAGACAGTAAATAAAATTAATGGGATATATTTTATTTATGCCAATACCCAATATTTCTGGTTTCTTTCGTTGATTTTGCGAAAATTTACTGCATGCCTTTTTATGCATTTGACAAAAGATATGACAAATATCCCGATTGTGTTTTGTATGACTTCTACAATGCACACGATCATTTTGTGTTAGTTGAACTATTTTGTAGTTGGGAAAAATATGTTGCTTATTCAATTTATCTCATTTCTTAATATGAGGTTTTGCGAAATGTTTATTAATGTTGTTGGATAATTATTCTGATACCAAAAAGTCTAATACAGTATTAAATCAAGAAATGTCACAAAACAAAGGTTATTTTGTAAATGGAACTACATACCCCAAACTTAGAAACACTTTAACTGTTAGAACTCGCTGCAACTTTTATAATTTACATTATATATAATGTTCAGCGCTGTAGCCCCGCGCAACAGACATGTTTGGCGGTTCTGAGGCCACGCCACGCCACATAATTACATCATAAGATTAATAAAGATGTCAGTTTCTGCATCATAATTTTGAAACTTTAAATTCACATGCAATTTATATAATTATAATTTAAATAGCGTTAATAATTAAAATCAATATAATAAAAAACGCATTCGGCTAGCGCCGGCGGAAGCGCATTCGAGCATCGCATGTTCGCGAAAAGCGCATTCGAGCATCGCGTGTTCGTGGTTGGGTGACCGGCCAGGAACCCCGGGATCTAACGCCGTCGAGCCCCTGGCCGAAGGGATAAAAGGCACTGACTGACTGCGACGTGACGAGACTTGACTAATATTAAAAGTAAAGCACGTTAATGGAGGATTACTCCGAGAAGTGCAAAGCGCTCAACGTCCCTTAAGGGGCTTGGAGACGCGTTGCGTCAAGGTGTAGACGCAACAAATTTTAAAAAAAAATTTCTTAATCTCTGGATTAGACATAAATGAAAGCTCGAATATCATTGGCTAAGACGATTCAGCGGCAGGACGCTCGCCCCTCCACTGCATCGTCCCTAACAGAAATGCCAGCAGTTGTCGTCCGAATGCTCTCGCACGGGACGCGCTCGTCAGTGTGACGCTCCGAATTTGTGTCAGTGTGTCTATAACACGCTTTATATCTTCATAACAGACTCTGTAACGCAGTGTATCTTGGACTGTAAAACAATCTATGTTAGTTACAAGAACAGTAAGTACTACGCATCAGACGCAAATATGCTTCACCATGATGCGTTGTGCGCAAACTTTGTTACATTATAATAGTGGTTGATTCATTCAAGTGCCTGCTTCAGACTGCTTGTGTCGGTAACATGCATAATGACTTCATTCAATACGTGATCAGTGAATCATATGGCACGCAATCCCTGAACTGGTGTAAATGGATTGCACGGACTGTGTTAATTATCACTACGCGTTACGCATTCATTGCAACTATCTTCGTATTCAGGACTCTGTGTCTGTAAACGCAGATTGCTTATGGTGATCATAGCGATGTGTCGGGTGAACCTTTGTATTGACAAATATTCTTATTGGCAACAGTTATCGGATCGTGGCTCCAGCGGAATGTGTGCGTTTATTTATTTATTTATTTTACGTCAAAAAACAGTTAAAGCTGTGTATGACGTGCTAAGGGAAGAAGCGAATTCTGTGCACGTTTTCAAAATTCTGTGCTCCCTACACTAAGGCATATACTACTTCAATTTTGAATTAATAACAAAAAAAAGCGTTCCGGTGTAATAAAATCTATTTTCAAGGATAAATCAGCAATAAAATTTGGGCTCTTATCCATCATGTCCTTTGTCAAAGAATATTTTCTGTAGCGACAACATGGAAACGATAATTTGAGTAACTATATTTCCCACTGAATTCTAGAAGTCGATCACAGATAATGAAGTTACATTTATGTCCAGAAACAAAACAAGGGGCCATCTCAGCATTTGCTCAATGCATCAGGGAAACTGGACGAAAAACCTGATCGAGATGGGAGTCATTGACCCAGAAGCTGCCATACAATACTTGTTACATATTGTTTAGAATTATACAGTCCAGATGCAAATAATACATTAAATATCACTGTTAAAATTAATGTTTCTTTCTTTTTTATGTTCAGTATAGTCTCTAATTGTATAGAAACAGTTATGCAGCAGAAACGATTTCACTTGGGATTTAAACTTTTCTATCGAGTTTAATCATTTAATGTCATCTGGTAAAGTGCTGTAAAATAATGCACATGTATGTTCACGTGCGCTGAGCTGCGCGGCGCGCCCACGCGCCGACCTCCACGCTCCACGTGCTCTCCGGCGAAGGCATGACGTCACGCGCCTTCCGGCTAGGACATTAATCCATTAGCACCCAGCAATCGCTATTACGAATTCCGCTGTGTATTACATGCTGTCGTTTCTTTCCGTACGAGTGCAATTTGTGTGTTCTCTAATTGAATGTCAACTTCATTAACTTTCTTTATAATTCCAATTTCACATATACTTACGGTATAAAATCAAACACACTCACAAGAAATGCAGTTGCATCATTGCAACCTAATGTATTTTGTTTATTTAGCTTGTATAATTATGTATAAATAAATGTGTTAATAGTTGTTTCAAGTCTACGCCTACTTATTCACCCGAATAATGGCAACATTTTCCTAAACATAACCAATTACAAAAACCAAACCGCTTACGCTCCCATGGAAAGCGTAAAGGTCCTCCGAGTTAAAGTTACCAAGGTTAATAGGTTGGGATACCAATTACTTTCTTTAGCATCAGTCCATTGCTTTAGAAGCATGCCCCCAATAGTCACCTTTTTCGATATTTTATAGATTCTAGAGAGAATTTACAGCCTCAAAACGTGTTTTAAGAAACACAGCATCCCAAAGAATCTCTATATTTATAACGCTAAGGAGTTAGTGTAGAAATAAATTTGAGATTTCTAATAAAATTTTGTGATTTTTGCTTCTAATTGCATTTAGTGGGCCCCAGATGCGTTGTCGCTTGCTATTATTAAACACTAAAAATTATTAATATCTTAAAATTAATAGAAATAATGCTTATCTGCAGCCATTCATTACATCAACTAATTGTAGTTGGACTTCGTGTATTGTTATGCAATTTGCAGATGATCAACCGAAAGCATTCCACGTTTTGTTGCGCGTACAAGTAATTGTGATAGTTCGTGAAGAAAAAATACTGATTTTTAAGTTACAATATTGAGTGATTTTACACTCAAAGATTATTTGGTATAAACGCAATGTATAGCAGTGTCTGATACATGCGGTCTTTCACCAAAAATGTCCAGTGCTTATAATTACAAGGTACACAAAATAAAAAAATGTTGTCAGACTCAAAGACTTGACACATGTTTCTCTCTAAGTCGACGCACTGAATCCAGAATTGCGCCACCACCCTCCAGTTTTTTTAATCGCAAAAACCACTGTGGCATTGTATTCTTTTTGTTTTCGGGTGTTTATGTCAGTCCTAAACGCTTGACACATTTTTCTCTATGCATGTGGACGGGCTAATTCCGACTCTGAAGCCAGATTGTGCCACCACTCTCCAATTTTTTTCGCGAAAACCCCTCGTGAAATTGTCTTTTGTTTTCTTTCAGGTGTTGTTGCCAGAACCAAAGACTTGATACGTTTCTCTAGTATGTCAACGCGCTGAATTGGAATCCGAAGTCAGAATTGCGCCATCACTCTCCAGTATTTTTTGAGTCGCGACAAACACATGCGAATACAATTTTACGGTTGATTTTTGCGATTTAAAAAAGCTTGTGTGTGATGGTGCAATTCTGGCTCCACATCAGGGTTCAGTGGCTTGACATAGAAAAACGTGTCAAGTTTTTGGGTCTGACAACAACCGCGAAAACAAATAATAATATGTCACGGTGGTTTTTGCCATTTGAAACAACTGCAGGGAGGGAGAATTCTGACTTCAGATTCAGCATGTCGACATAGGGGAAAAATGTCTAGTCTGTGGGTCGGACAACTTTTTTTTAATTTTGTATGTCTGTGTTCTTTCTCACTCATTAGGTTTCTCAGTTACGGTAGATACTAGGATTTTCGGCTAGTGCCTACTAGAAACATGTTCAGATCTTGGTAATATACCAAATATTTTGATTACATTTTCAGAATCATGTTTAAGTTTATGTTCAGAGTAGATAGTGATTGGATTGTTACAGATTTATTCCCTTCTTTCATTAGTCTTGGAGAATAAGTACTGAGCGACGTGAAACCATAATTTTGGGGTTTTTGATTTTGCTTTTGGGGCATGTGTAGTACTTTTCTGTAATGTCTTTCTACTCTCGTTTGTGCGACGTATTTAATCAGTTAAATCTAAAAATTGAAAATGAAATTCATGAAATGCATTTCAAGAAATGTAATGTCAAACTTGGAAGCTTGACTATCAGTTAAAAATATTTTTCTTCCGATTGTTTCATTTCATTCACATTTTAAAAATCGTGTAATACTCTACAATGGCTCTAGGGTATTTACTACATTGAGAATGTTTACAGTAAGTTTATGGTAACTGTTTAGTAAGTTTCTGTTAGGTTGCGTGTGAAGAAATAGGGTCATCACATTTATTAAACGAACTAAGGCAAAGTAATCTAATTTATAATCCCTATTACAAATCTGAATAGCAGAATTGAAAATTAATTAATTTAAAATCAGGAACGAAATTGATATGTTCGTTATAATTGTGGAAAGATTGTCACTCAGCTAAACATTGTTGAAAACAGAACTAGTTATGATTTTTATAATATGAATACCATTAAAAATACATTTTACTGTATGTACAGACAGATCAGACACACAGACGTCACACATGAAAGTTCACTCATTTAGAATCGACAGGGCTTCTCCTACAAGAGATAGTGCATGTTTATAGGTCATGAATATAGGAAAGATAGGTCAGTCTAGTTATGCATTCAGTATATCAGTTATACAGGATA
Organism: Teleogryllus occipitalis; assembly: GCA_011170035.1. Taxonomy (NCBI): domain Eukaryota; kingdom Metazoa; phylum Arthropoda; class Insecta; order Orthoptera; family Gryllidae; genus Teleogryllus; species Teleogryllus occipitalis. Next base: position 15,299 of record BLKR01007853.1, read on the forward strand.
TGTGTACAGAACAGGCAGGACATGCGTACAGCATAGAATAGTCATTTACAGTCAGAATAGATGGATGACAAAACCGAAATATTAGCTTCTCGCAAAGATAGGAAATAGACTAATAAATAAATAAACGGGCATCGTTCCTGTTTGAGAGCAACTGCGTGTGTGGGAGTTAACGACGGGCCAGCGCCGCTCGAGCGCCGAATGAGGAGAGCGGGGGCGGGGGCGGGAGCAGCGGTGGTCGCCGCGCGGAAACGACAGGCGGCGGAGCGGCGCTGGCGGCAGCGGCGGGGGCGGCTGGCCCTAACGAGCGCGCTGATGGCGTGCGGCGCCGGCGGCGGGCGCGGGGCTGGCGCGGGGCGGGACGGAGCGGGGCTGGCGGCGGGGTGTGGGGGGAGAGAGGTGGGTGGCGGGGCGAGTCGGACGGCAGGGCGAGCCGGCAGGGTGAGCCGGCAGGGCGGGGGCGGTGAGGGCGGGGGGCGGGGTAGCAGGGCGGGGCGGAGCGGGCGAGGCGAGATGGGCGTGGCGGCAAGGCGGGGGGGGGCGGTCAGGCGAGTGCGAACGAGCGAATGCGCGGGTGGGCTGCCAGCGCGCTCTGTTTTAATGATGGCGTGCGCTCGCGGGACCACGACGCGACCCGCCGCGCGCTGGCGCGTCCGGAGAGGGCCCGAGCGGAGCGGGTGGCGCTCATGACGAATGTGGCGCCAGAAGATGAGGCGATGAGGGGATGGATGTAAGGGGAATGGTGGAGGCAACGGATGAGGAAGTGATGGCGTTGGTGGGAGCGGTGATGGATGCAGTGATCCGAGAGGTGATGAGGCTGCTGGTGGGGACAGAGGCGGAGGTGGAGGCGGAGGTGCGTGTGAAGGTGGAAGCGGAGGTAGAGGTGGATAGAGACGCCAGGAATGGTGTCGGGGAGAGCGGCGGCGGCGAAATTCGTTTCAACAACGACCAGTACATTGGGGAGCCAGCGGAGGTGGGAGACTGCTGGGTGTAGCGCCGCAGCTAGCGATTCCGCAACGAGACGGAACGCAATGAATGGGAAAGGACAAGCAGACAAAGACAATTGGACTGACGGACGGGTTTGAGTAGTCGTGGGAATTTGTTCTACATATTTCATTCGAAATGACATTTCAGGCAATGTGATCTCGATAACAGTTTGTTCAAGGCGATCATTTCGATATTGTACAGAAGTGTGGCGTGAGAAAGAACAAGTGTTACGGGAAACAAATTTCTGTAGTGAACGTTTGATGGAGAAAACATTTGCATGAAGGATGCGTTGGGAAAATGATAATATTTCAAAGAAGTTAGATAAAAGTAGAAAAAGGAGGGGAAGAAGTTTTTGAAGAACATAAGGATTACCAGCACGAGTTATTTTTACTGTTGCAAGAACGAATTAATTTTGGAGAGAGAAAAAGTTATTGCTCAAAAACGTCTTTCTATAAAATAAATACAGTTCAGAAAAAATGTGAAGATCAAGGTATCTTTTTACAATTAATGGTCGAATGTGAATTTTCGAAACCTAAAATTTCACAATACTATATTGTGCAAAGCATAAATCGCAAAGTGAAGAAAAGTGAAATGCAGTTGCAGAGAATTATTTACGAGTAAGTAATTGGAGAGAATACGTACGAGTGATGTTTAAGTGAAGCACTGCACATATAAGAGCAGCAACATACATCATTACAAATTAATGTACAATGTATTAGACGTAGGGACGGAATCTGAAAAGGAGATCTGCAATTTCTGTACAAAATGAAACCACAAACTCTGAGAGACGGGCGCTGCCCGCCGGATGCGGGGAAGGCGAAGAAGAAACATGGCCGAGCACAGAGGTTGTCTAGAGGGCGCTGCAGATGCGGCGTTACCGCGCAGCTGAGTTGCGAAGTAACGAGATGCGCTGGACTGCCATTGTGTAGCTGTGGCGCACGATACTTCAGGGAATTCATACAAGCGAAGCCTAGCGCAATAGTAGGAAAGAAATTCGAAATAGCAGTGAAGCAAGGATATGAAACTTATGCTTATTTCTTTGCGTTACTGCAGTAAACCTATAAAAATATGGATTCATTTAAAAAAAGAATGTTTTTTTATAAATATTGATTACAGAGTTGAAGATTTACAGTATGTTGTTTTTTCGGGTTACAATTAGACCTGATAAAGGGGTAGGTTTTTCAAATACTCCCATAAAATAAGCAGTCTTTGGAATAAGAAATCGTTATAGATATGAAAATCGAACGTGAATTTTGTTATGTCTCCTAGTGCTCACTAATGAGGTGCAAATTCTTTGTATAAATAATTAATATGATTCACAAATATTATTCATTTTCACGAGAAATAAATTACAACTACAAGTCTATATGCAGTACAGCAAAAAATCGAAAGCGTAATATTTTACAGATTAAGAATGTAAAATGTTTCCAGATTCAATTTCATTTAAAAATGTTCAATAGAATAGGAACAAATTTTAACACCGAATACTGATATTACAACAACATACTACCGCGGACGGTAGCTCAATTCATCAACGCCTCTCACCGGTAGGTCCTAGGTTCGAGTCCTGACGGCGGCAGGGTTTTCGACACTAGCTTTCCAACTAGGTCGAAATCAGTCGCTGTCTGAAGGAGAATTCTAGCGACCGCCTGCTTTGGTCGGTATTTTTCTCTGGATTCTCCAATCAACACCAAACGAATGCCGGAGCAGTACCCTAACAAACGGGCCACAGACCACGCGCGTTCTTTCCTTCCTCTTCTTTGTTCTACCCTCATCACTTACACACACACACACACTAACATGCACTACACTACCACATATTCCGGAAGACCGGTCGGGTGCTTATAGCTTGTCTTCTAAGCTCCCGGTGCGGCCCTGGGGCGGTGTCCCGTTGGTGGGAGAGTCCTGGTTAGGGGGAAACCCCGCTAGCCGACGGTAAGTCGGCGCCGGATCTCGCCATCCAGCGGGGGAAGACCATCGCCACCTCCCGAAGAGAAACAATGCGTCATACTTGCGCGATTAATGACGTTAGCAGTTCACGCGCCCGGAATCACTAACCAACCAACCAACCAATAACATACCATTTTAATTAAACTGAATTTTTCTACTCAACAATTGTGTTATTCCACCGCAGGCGTTTTGAAGTGTCAACACGAACGTGTCACTTTAACCACAACAAGAAAAGAAAATTATTTATTTTAATTTTACATGTACCAGCGTAATCTTCACCTCCTTAAAATATTAAAGGCTGTTAATATGGCTAAGCACTTAGAGACTTTGCTGATCCCCAGAGGGAGAGCGAGGGCGGCCATGCAGCGCCTCTGCACATCGCAGACCGGGGGCACTCGCGCCGCCACTAAATATGCATTTTCTCGTTTGCTGCGCTGAGCTTCGCCTCCCGACCACCGGTGCACACCTCCAGCCCCAGCCACAGCCGCCCCCTTCCCCAGTCGCCTTCCACCACCTTCAGCCGGCTTCCAGCCAACTCGCCTGCCTCTCGCTGAGCCTCACCTCCCGACCACTGGTGCACACCTCCAGCCCCAGCCACAGCCGCCTCCTTCCCCAGGCGCCTTCCACCACCCTCATCCGGCTTCCAGCCAACACGCTCGCCCCTCGCGCAGCCTCTTCTAGCTCCTCGCACCCCGACCCCACCAGTCGCCCCAAGCCACTCCTCACCGGCTCTCGGCCCACCCCTCATATCCGCGACCCCGAACCCCTCGCATAGGTTCCAACTACGCTGCCTCCTTTCTCTACCGCTCCTCACTTTCCGCCCTTCACACCGCCTACATTCTCCGATCTAGTCGCCACCGCCCTCACTCGCTGTCTACTCCGCTAACCCTCCTGCCACGGCTCCGACCACAGTCGCTCCCTGTCGCAGACCTCATGACATTAACGAACCCACCCTCCCCTGCACCTCCGCCGTTGGCCGGCTCTGGTCTTCGCCCATCCCGATGCCCTAAGCTCCAGTCGCCAATCTAGTGCATCAATATGTCGATGCAGTACCTCTGAATGGGAGGTCCTACGGATCGAGTCTCGACAGTGGCAGGATGTTTGACACTAGCAACGTAGCGAGGTGGAATTCAGTCGCTCTATGTAGTAGAATTCTAGCTTCCAGCTGCTCTGATAGGTAGTTTTCTGTGCTTTCTCCGATCAATATCAGGTAAATGCCGGAGCAGTGCCCCATAGTAAACGGGCCATGGACCGCGCGCGATCTTTCCTTGTATAATTACCCTTTACTTACACTATCAGACACTACACCAACACACACATTTGTCCCGACTGGAACGGTGCCCTGCTGATGGGAGATATATAGTTGGGGAAAACCTCTCAAGCAGACGGGTAGTTCGGCGCTGGATCGCGCCATCCGGCGGGGGAAGATCCCCTCCCGTCATAAAAGCATGCACTACTCTTACGGGTCTCCCATGAACCTCAGCAGTTGACGCACTCGGAATCACTAATCAATTCCCCCCCACCCACCGCCCACACGCTCACCCCCCGTTTTCCGCCAACCACACACGGACCATCTGCATCTGGGCCAACCTTTCCGTCGCTCCCACTTAGTCCTTCCAGGCCCCTCAGCCGATTACTAGCCAACCTGCCCTCGCCTCGCTTCTGATCTTATCACCCGCCTTCGGGCCCAAACCTCTCGACCCTATCTGTCACCCTAGTCTCCATCCCCAACGCCCTTGCCCCATTCTCGACCCAAGCCTTCCTCCATCTCTCAGCTTCCGGATCCATCCCCTAACCCCGTCTCCCAGCCTCCATGTCCTTCACGGCACACTAACCAATCTCGAGGTTCCCTCAACCCCGACTTCACGGCCCTCTCTCCCACCTCCCCCACATTGACTCAATGGCCGTCGTCAACCTGGTCCTCGACCTCACCTTTCATTCCCCGCTCCATCTCACAGCACCAGACCCACCTCCCGAACCACGACTCTGAACTCTTTGCCTCCGACTCCGTCACTCAACCGCGTTTCTGAGCTCCCAACCTCTTGCTGCAGGCTCCTTCCACACCCACTTCACGGCCCCCACTCCCACCGCCTCCGCGCGGACCGCTTCGTCTAGCAGAGCGCTCCCCCCTCCGATGCCCCCTCCCCAAAGCCGCAGCTTCAGCAGGCGCAGCCCCTGCACCCTCATGAGAGGGGTAGCAAAGCAACTTCCGCACGAACACATCACGGCTCGTTCTTCTGCTGTGAGTAACAGAGATTGTATTCAAATTACTACGGGGATTCCTGCATCGTGAGATAACGTGAATAAATTTTTTTTTCTATTTCAGAAACTTTACAAAATGTCAGAAATGTAGTAATTCGTTCCCTTCGAGAATGCAGAAACTAGATCAAAGGTTTCTACGTTGATTTACTTAATCAAAGTTTAAAAAGAGAAAAATATCTAGAATATGCTCCACATATCAAAGAAAAATAAATGTTTGAATTCCCACTTACGAAACCCAATCCTTTGCTTTCCGCATGCGATAATCGCATTCTAAGCATCTCAACACGACGAAAGCACCACCAAGCCACGAAGGCACGGGCGATAGCAAGGGTGCAAGCGCTGGAGACGTGGGCGAGGAAGGTGCGCCGCTCAAGCCCTGGCGGCGAGGCAAAGCTCAGGGCGCGGGAGGAGGCGGTAGGAGGGGAAGCAATGAGCAGATGGTACGAGACGGTGCGGGAAGGGGAGGTGAGTGGAAAGTGACTCGTGATGGGTACGAGTAGGGGGGAGGGTAAGAGTCGGGCGGTCGCTCCGAGCGAAGCGGCCGCTCCGAGCTAGGTGGATGGTACGAGCGAGGTGGAGGGTACGAGCGAGTTGGAGGGTACAAGTGATGTGGAGGGTGCAAGTGATATGAAGTGTACAAGCGATGTGGAGGGTACTAGCGAGGTGGAGGGTACGAGCGATATGAAGTGTACAAGCGAGGTGTAGGGTACGAGCGAGGTGGAGGGTACGAGCGAGGTGGAGAGTACGAGCGAGGTGGAGGGTACGAGCGAGTTGGAGGGTACAAGTGATGTGGAGGGTGCAAGTGATATGAAGTGTACAAGCGATGTGGAGGGTACGAGCGAGGTGGAGAGTACGAGCGAGGTGGAGAGTACGAGCGAGGTGGAGGGTACGAGCGAGGTGGAGAGTACGAGCGAGGTGGAGGGTACGAGCGAGGTGGAGGGTACAAGTGATGTGGAGAGTGCAAGTGATATGAAGTGTACAAGCGATGTGGAGGGTACGAGCGAGGTGGAGGGTACGAGCGAGGTGGAGGGGGTACAGTAAATGTGGAGGGAAGTGCAAGTGATGAAGTGTACAAGAGTGTGGAGAATTTTGAGCGAGGTGGAGGAAGAGTACGAGCCGAGGTGGAGAGTACAGGCGAGGTGGAGGGTACGAGCGAGTTGGAGGGTGCAAGTGATGTGGAGGGTGCAAGTGATATGGAGTGTACAAGCGATGTGGAGGGTACGAGCGAGGTGGAGGGTACGAGCGAGGTGGAGGTTACAAGCGATATGAAGTGTACAAGCGAGGCGGAGGGTACGAGCGAGGTGGAGGGTACAAGCGATATGAAGTGTACAAGCGAGGTGTAGGGTACGAGCGAGGTGGAGGGTACGAGCGAGGTGGAGAGTACGAGCGAGGTGGCGGGAATGATTCGGGAGATCAGCAAGACGGCAGGAGATTGCAAGGGTCGGCAAGGATTTGCAAAGGAAGTAGCGCATGTCGCAGAGGTAGTTTACGCCAGCGGAGGCAGGAAAGAGTGCTTGTTCTAGGGCATGACTGCGCAGGCGCCTCTGACAACATACAGACGCCGCCACTCTCTGCTTTAATGAAGCGGGAGTTTACTACGCGACTTCCCGGCGAGTCTCCAGCGCTGCGAGGAAAGGGCGGGGTGGCGAAGAGTGGAGAGATGTTTTGAGAGGCGGGCAGTGGAGGGGAGGGGTTGGAGGGGAGGGCTCCGGCAGGGTGGGCGCCCTCAATATCGGCATTTGCTGCCGCTGGAATGCCAGTCGTTCTGGGTTAATGCCAGACGAAACAGGTTAGTACTAGAGAAGTTTTCTTGTTAACCCTTCTCTATCTTGAATCTTGGCTGCAGAGAGCGACGGCTCGCTTATCAGCTCTCAGCTGAATGCCCTGTTTCTATAATGCTGTAGTGTTATGGCCGAGCGTAAAATTTCATGCCGCCATGACGTCTGTTGCGATGCTTGGAGTACCTTTTATGGTTGTCTGTAGTGAATACATTGCAACTTAATGGCTATAAAAGATGTTTTTCGCTAATGGAAACAGATCTTGCAATTTCTTTATTGTTTCCTTTGCAATTTCTTACTCATAGTAATTCTTGGCTAGTGCAATGAATTAAACAAGTGTTTTATATATATTTTCGTGGAAAATCTTGAAAACGTGTTCGCCGGAGTATCAAAACTAATTGTAATTTCACTTTTTTCCCTGCTTTCCGGAAATATTACTTAGTGGAAGTAAATTGTTTTACTAAAGCCTTAATAATATATTCCTCAACGAGCGCATAATAATGGCTATTATTTACGTGTTGATTATTATGACACGACTGATGTAGGTGTGTGTCGTCCTTTCTACGAGTGAATAACAGCCATTATGTGCGAGCAGAAGACTACTTCCTCTATGACCTTGAAATATTCAGAATAGATTTTGAACAGATTTTCATAGATTTTGACACATTAAACAGTGCATTAAACAGTGCATTTACGATCTACTTCATAACATTGAGTAAATCGTCCATAAACTAAAGGGTTGTTGAGAAAGTTTTGTAAAGAATGCCGAGAAAACGTTCTTTTAAAGAATTTACCCTATTGCTCATTCTCCACTGCATAAACATTGTATATGATTGTTCAAAATACATCCTTGATTTTTCTGGCAATAATTGTAGAGTTGTCGAATTCAGTGTTTGCTGAATACAAATTTCATTGTCACTGTCACTTCCTTCAAGATTAATTTTCTGTAACGATAAATACGAGAACAACAATGTCTAGGTTCATGTACAGCAATGTACATGAAACTGCGAAATCACATTTGTCTACCGCGGTTCAAAAGAAGCACCAATTTCAAAGAGAATGCAATTCTGCTCTTAGTTTTCGAAAATTCTAGAATTGTGATTGGTCGACTGGCCGTGGATTCCAAACTGGAATCCTCAGGGTGAGTAATCCACCAGGTCAGCAATGTCATTCGTCGATTAAATATACAGTAGGAATTCGTGTATTATAAAACGGTCGCAGAGAAACAATTACATTTCACCTCGTATATAGAAAGAGAATAATCATACAGGCGGATCAAAATAAACAACCTTCTAATGAATGCAGGGGGGTCGAAAATCACTTTTTGTCAATGAGCATGTGATGGGAAATTTCATATATCGATATTAACATTATGACGCCGGCCTCTAATTGGTAGACATCTGATCAGGCACTGGTGATTGGCGGGGTGCGTACAGACGCAGCGGCAAATTTCGTAAGCCTCCTCGTCACCAATGCAAGATGTGTTGCTCACGAGTGTGCACATTCCTACACACATAGATACACACATACATACATACATTCGTGCGTGCATATATTGAATCATATGTATACGCCTGGCATGTTTAATGCATATTCCTATAAGCCTTGTATGCATACATATTTCTATATGCGTGCATGTAAGCATGCATGCACGTATACAAACATACATACATACATACCATATCCAGAACTTTATAAACAAACCTTGCAATCCAACGACTTACACACTTCATTCGTCACTATGCTAACACCGTTAACTCAAAACGCATACACACTGTTTGTATCAAATGCATATTCCATAGTGCACCGCACAATTCCACGCTCTCCGCTCTTTAGCGAGTGAACGCTGGAGGTTTCTGGAATTTTTGGGTGCCCCTGTGCTCCCCAGTTCATATCAGCACGTTCTAGCCTTTCCTCATCCCCCTCTTGGCTTCGACAGTCACTGCCTCTCCTCTCCCCTCCAACGAGGAGACTGCATTGGTCTCTTTGGCTCTCCTTTTCTCTCTCTCCCCCTCCTAATGCTTTCTTTCTAATTTCTTCACACCCCACCTATTTTTTTTCTCGTTCTCTCTGCGTCACAATAAATTAATTCGCACTCGAATTCGTTAGAATCTCTAAAAGACCTTCCTAACGAAATACACTGAGATTTACGGAATAACTCTAAACAATTAGTGTGTTTTCTGCAGATAATTAAGTAAATTTTTAAAACTTCTTTTTATTTGGTTATTATAACGCATTATATTTAATTATAAAACAGTAGTGGACATTCTCATGACGTCAGTTGTTGAAAGTTTAACTTAAACAATGTAATATCAAACAACTATTTCAACATATTCTAAAGTAAGAAAGTTTTCATAAAGTTACCTACCCAACAACGCAAAACAAAAATGAAATGTTAAAATAATAAATATAGAAACTACACTTTATATTACTTGAAAGAATGGCATGAAATTTTATGTAAGGATTTTCAAGAATTTTGAACCGGACGCCGGGAAACACTAATAAAAGGAGATCATACTGAATAAAAATAATATGAATCTGTAGGAGGGCCCCCTTTTAATATTTTACAACAAAAATATTTTATTAAATAAACATACAAAACCAAATTACACAATACCTAACTCACAAATTGTTGATAAATACAAGGAATAAAGGAAATTATTATATATTGAGTTGTAAATTTTGCCGTGAAGTTACAACTCATTTAGCCGCGATCTGCGTGAATCGTTTGAGAATACGAACTCTGTGATCCGCGAGGCCGCCAAATGGCGCTGGCCTCGTCTTTCGCCTGCGTCAGACAGGAGGGAGAACTGACACGCCCTCTGGCCCGGTTGTAGATCTTTAATTTCGGCGCTGACGGCGGAAAATGGCCACAGAACGATGTCGCGAACCGTGACACATCACCGTAGAAGTGAGACGGTAAGGTGAGACCGGGAGTTGGAACGCAGCGTGGGGCAAAGGTTTGCTGAACGAAGGCTAGGAGTGGGAAGGCTAAGAGAAAGAAGGCTAAGAGAAAGAGGGCTAAGTGAAGGAAGGCTAAGAGAAAGAAGGCTCAGAGAAAGAAGGCTAAGAGAAAGAAGGCTAAGAGAAAGAAGGCTAAGAGAAAGAAGGCTAAGAGAAAGAAGGCTAAGAGAAAGAAGGCTAAGAGAAAGAAGGCTAAGAGAAAGAAGGCTAAGAGAAAGAAGGCTAAGAGAAAGAAGGCTAAGAGAAAGAAGGCTAAGAGAAAGAAGGCTAAGAGAGAGAAGGCTAAGAGAAAGAAGGCTAAGAGAAAGAAGGCTAAGAGAAAGAAGGCTAAGAGAAAGAAGGCTAAGAGAAAGAAGGCTAAGAGAAAGAAGGCTAAGAGAAAGAAGGCTAAGAGAAAGAAGGCTAAGAGAAAGAAGGCTAAGAGAAAGAAGGCTAAGAAAGAGAAGGCTAAGAAAGAGAAGGCTAAGAGAAAGAAGGCTAAGAGAAAGAAGGCTAAGAGAAAGAAGGCTAAGAGAAAGAAGGCTAAGAGAAAGAAGGCTAAGAGAAAGAAGGCTAAGAAAGAGAAGGCTAAGAAAGAGAAGGCTAAGAGAAAGAAGGCTAAGAGAAAGAAGGCTAAGAGAAAGAAGGCTAAGGGAAAGAAGGCTAAGAGAAACAAGGCTAAGAGAAAGAAGGCTAAGGGAAAGAAGGCTAAGAGAAACAAGGCTAAGAGAAACAAGGCTAAGAGAAACAAGGCTAAGAGAAACCGAAACTAACAGAAAAGGAACGGACGGTCGAACAGGATGAGATGAAGCTGATAGAGATCATGAATGGCAGTAAGGAATGCATTGGAGAGAGGATACGCAGAAACGGGAATAGGTACGGAATTTGGGACAGAAAAACTCCCGCGTGCGATGCAAGAGGAACAGAGTGGAAGCAGCGGCGACTCGAACGAAACGTGGAGCCGGAAAGAGAGAATATAAAAGCCGCCGTCGCAGAGATGGTATCGGCGCAGCGGATGGCGAGGGCTAAACCGACCGGAGCGAGGACGGAAGGAGCGGCCCAAAGGCTTCATCCCGGCGCGCGCGGCGCCGCCGATCCACCCGCTGGCGAATCTCCCACGCGTCGTTTAAAAACCCACGGGCTTCGAATTAAGCGTGTCAAGCCACGTAAAGGGATCGCCCGCGCCTCTTTTCACGGCGCGGATAATAGGATCGCGCCGCCTGGTAATAAGAGGCCGTGGGAGAGACGGGGGAGGGAGGCGAGCGACCGTCGACGTGTCGGCACGTCCTGCGCGTATCGATTCATCGCGAGAAGGGCAGCGGTTGGAAGGGGAGGAAGCGGAGGTGGGGATGGGGGCGAGGAGAGGAGCAGCCCTTCCCGTCGGCTGAAAGCGGCTGCGGCCCCGGTGCTTCGGGGATACGCTAGATGCGGTAGGCTCACTTTGAGGATTTACCAGGAGATCTGAAGACGCTGAAACATTCTAACGGTAAGAAACCGCTGGATAAAGCCTGGAATGACCCGAGGCGTAAATGCCTTGCGTAGAAATCACCGAGATCACCGAGATCACCGAGGCGTGAACCATGATCAGTATTGTGTTTTTTACGCAAGGAACGGAATTACTGATCAATTTTGGGGAATGCATATCATGGAATTGTAATTGGTATTTGATATGAGAACAATTTTTATCTTACATTTTCTTAATATTGAGTGTACAATTCACGAAGGAAGTAAAATCTATTAACATGTATTAACTTCTTTAATCTATTAACATGTATTAATTAGTATTTATGAATTCAAATATTGCATTACCTCTCATTCATCAACATTATCCCGTCAGGTGTACCCTAGACATAGCTAGGAATGAATTCTTGAAGTGTCAGAGTGATAAATAATTTGAAATGAACTTTAAATGATCTTGGCTGTCCGGGTGACGCCGCGTCGAAGGCTGTATTGCCGCCGTTTCGACCGTCTTTTTGTGGTCTTCCACAGGGCTGGTTCCTGGACCTGTCAATTCCATTATCAAGGCTAATGTATATTACTAATTTCGAATACACGCATAAATTGAAAGAAAACTATGTAGCCTTTAACGATGTGCGAGCTGTCGATGATTTGATTAGATTTCCAGAAAGAAACATACAAAAGCAATGAAACACATTCAATGAATGAAAATGCAATTACATCATGCTAATGCCCAATATCTCTTACATGTTACTACTATCTTTTTATACACAGAGAGACTCTGTTCAGTCGTGCTAAGTCCACAGCTGACCTCCTAAGGCAAAAAAGAAAGAACCACCAATTTTCACGTGTAGCGTTTCCGATCAGACACTTTTTACTGCGCCATGACCCCATTTCCATACACTCGACAGCAGCATTTTTGCTACTGCAGACCAATAGTCCCAGAATTATTAACAAAGACGAAGGAATAATTGAGGTACTTTCAGTATCTCTTCAATGACAAATATGTCGTTACAAAGAAGTAAGTTCGTCCTTCAAGATGCCAGTACCAGCAAGCAGCCATGTATTAAGCCATAGGAGGGAGGCCGGCGGTGTGGGCGAGAGCGAGGGCGGCGAGGGGGAGGGAGAGGGCGGCGAGGGGTAGGGCGGCGACGAGGGCGAAGGAGTCGAGGGCGGCGGCGACGGCGGCGGCGAGGGCGGCGGCGAGGACGGCGGCGTGGGCGGTGGCGAGGGCGGCTGCAAGGGCGGCGGCGAGGGCGGCGGCGAGGACGGCGGCGTGGGCGGCAGCAAGGGCGGCGGCGAGGACGGCGGCGAGGACGGCGGCGAGGACGGCGGCGAGGGCGCTGAGGGCGAGGGTTGAGATGTGAGGTGGGCGTGGCGTGGCGTGGCGCGGCGCGGCGCCCGCGTGCGGGACGTGCCGGCGCCTCGGGCGTTCCCCAGGGCGCCGTGGCGGGTCCGCACCGCTGGACGCCCTAACGAGCCCCGGGCGGCGCACGCCCGCAGCGCCCGCGGCCGTGTAAACAGAGCGGCGGCGGCGGCGGCGGCGGCAGCCGACAGGCCCTTCAAGGCGGTCGCGGCCCGGGAAAAGCCTCTCAGGGTGGCACCGCAACCAAATAAGAAACGGTGCAATCAGCATATTTACAACATGTCTTTTACAAATATTATAGAACATTGGGCATGTTAGACCATAAATTTAAATATTAATTAGGACAAAAATCGAATACGAAGGGGAATAATGACTTCTGCATGATAAATACCGAAATAAACTTAATGCAAAGAGAAACAAATATAATGTTAAGCCTTCATTAACAATATCTCAAAAAGATACGAAAATAGTTGAAACAAGGAAACACACATTGTTTCAGTCCACATTAGCTGAATCGTTGAAAAGAAGTGAGCGTAATTTTGTATTCCCAACGTGTGTGGTACACGACGTCTCAGTGTTTACCAGCAACGCCAGAGACAATTGACTGGAAAGATTATGCTAATGATGGTAGATTTAAGTTTAGAAGGTACACTATTAAGAAAGAACGATAAATATGAACTGAAAAAGTACATTGAGAATTGAACGAAAAGGTTGAATTTTCCTAAAATCAATGCTTCTCTGAAAATGGAAGAGGATTTGTAACGTCTCAATTCACTGAGTCACAGATACGACATCCATTTTCCACCAATCGCTTCTTCTTATGAGAAATGATAGTCTTTCTCAATAAAAAAACAATAACAGTTAAATTACACGACTTCTGTCTTACAGTTTCACAACTTACATCAACTTCTTTAACATCCAGAAGAAACACTCGCTGCTAATGTCTTTAGCTACAAAAAATCAAAACCCTGGAACCGAGAAGCTCTGAATGATCACCATGACTCCATAAAACATTGTACCTGTTTATCTGGGGTCTTTTAACACGATACCACATTGATAGGTAGATACAAATAATACGAGTATACGAGTATGTAATTGTAACCCGCTACGATTCTTGTCGAAAAAAGGAACAGGGTGGTAGAATTATTGAAGTTGTAGCTGATTTAAGGGCCCCTGAAGATTGTTACGGTTACTGTCATACACCAGTTTTGCCATTTCTCACTTAGATAAATATATAAATGAAAAATTTCTAAGTTCAACAATTAAGTGCTAAATGAAGTCAAGTATATAACGAGAATATCCAATAAAATCATAATGTAATTGACACTTAAAAAATCATCATATGATACAAAAGGCAAATGGAGGAATGCTAGCACATAGCAAAAATAAAAAATTTAGTAAAAGAGAAACAAATTTACGAAAACGTGAAGAATTGGCTAAATATTCAAGATTAATCAAGAACGAACAGGATAATGAAAGTGTGGGAAAGTTATACCCAACGATTTAAAAAAAGACGAGTGTTAAATAATCAGAGAAAATCAGAAAAGAAAAAATATTGAGTACGTATGTACATACGTTGTTTAATAGTACGCAGTTTTATAAATCACACAATATTTCTTCTACACGACTGAAAGAACGACGAAGACCACTTCAAAGAAGAAAATGCGAAAAACGCCTACGAGTAAGGAAGAGAGAAGGATCAGAATGGGTAGGAGTAGGGAGTGCCTGTCGCCTGCAGACGTGGCGTGGCAGGCCGTGCGTCACGGGGGCGCCTCGCCCACCGCAGGCCGTGGTTGGCGCCCGCGCGCCCTCCAGGCGCCGCTGGCATCGCGCTTTGAAGGCGGCCGTTTTGGGCTTCTTTGACGCCAAACCAGGTGTAGCCGCCTCTGCACAGCTATGCTCACGGCGGTTCTCGGGGGTGGAGGTGGTGTTGGTGGCTGTAGACACGGTGGTGGCAGTGGTGCTTGTTGTTGCGGTGGAGGTAGTGGAGGTGCCGGTGGTACTGGCGCTCGCGGTGCTGGCGGTCGTGGTGCTGGCGGTCGTGGCGCTGGCGGTCGTGGTGCTGGCGGTCGTGGCGCTGGCG
>BLKR01007854.1:0-30092 GCA_011170035.1 Teleogryllus occipitalis
ACGATTAAATTCAATAGATAAGTTTAAATCACAAGTGAAATCATTTCTGCTGCATAACTGTTTCTATACAATTAGAGACTATACTGAGCATCACAAGAAAAGTAACATTAATTTTAACAATGATACATAATGCATTAATTACCATTTGGACTGTATAAATGAGTAAAAACAACCTGTAACAACTATTGTAACACAGCTTCCGGGTCAATGACCCCCATCTCGATCAGGTTTTTCGTCCAGTTTCCCTGATCCATTGAGCAAATGCTGAGATGGCCCCTTGTTTTGCTTCTGGACATAAATGTAACTTCATTTTCTGTGCACGTTTTCTGGAATTCAGTGGGAAATACAATTATTCAAATTATCGTTTCCACGTTGTCGCGGCAGGAAGTAATAAGAGCCAAAATTTATTGCTTATTTATCCTTGAAAATAGAATTTATTACATGGGAGTTTTTTTGTTTTTTTTCTCCCTTTCAAAATTCAAAATTTATTGCTTATTTATCCTTGAAAATCGATTTTATTACATTGGAGTTTTTTTGTTTTTTTTCTCCCTTTCAAAATTCAAAATTTATTGCTTATTTATCCTTGAAAATAGATTTTATTACATGGGAGTTTTTTTGTTTTTTTCCCTTTCAAAATTCAAAACTTAAGTAGTATATGATTTAGTGTAGGGATCACAAATTTTGAAAATGTGCACACAATTCACTTTTCCCCATAGCCCGTCATACGCAGTTTTTAACTGTTTTTTGACGTAAATAAATAAATAAATAAAAATAAATCATGCGGGTTAATTGACCGATCTATACATGGTGGTTCGTGGACTCTAGGCACTACCACCAAATACATTTAAACTTTATTCATGTCCAGTAATATACCTCATGATTATCTGACTTATCTTCGTTTAGTTTAAATCTGTTACTTTCGTGCACCAGACCTGCCCAATTGATTTCTCAATTACTCAGTACATTATCTTGTTTCATTTTAAATCTCATTTTTCAGAGTACTTTTAGTCGTCTTTCGTTTATTTATCATCTTCTCGTCATGCTCTTCTAATTTTTTTTTTGGTCGTCTCTACTCTTTTGGGATTTGTTTTTAGTATTTCTCCCTCTCATTTTTATGCGATGCATTGAAACCGACTCATCTCTTTCTGGTACGATTCAATTAAATTTTCTCAATTTCCAGGACTTCTTAATTATCTTCATTATCTATAATTGATGATGAATCTAATATGAAATATACCAAATTTATCTAAAATTTAATACAGAAAATAACAAATCAGTAGATAATCTTTTCGTATACTCGTTTATTTACTAAATTCTCCTTGATAATCCAAATAGAAGAAAATTCTCTTACAGGCCATGCACAACAGCTAACTGAGAAATAAAATAGTTATTAACGTTGTTCGACAGATATAGCAAAAGTGATGCTGTAGAAGTTTGCAAATTGAGGTGACAGCAAAGTTTGTAATTAAACATATTCTTTATTTACCATATCATTTCATACTTTTTGGAATATCATTTCTATTATAAAAATAATATAAATAAGAAATTACTTTTCTTGGAATAGGAGTACTCATCCTCCATCTTTAGCAACAACTCATTTAATCGATTCTTTGTAAAGGACGGCGGACGGTAAAATCCTTATCGTACGCCGCTGTTAAGAGTGGTTTTTCGTTCCTCTGTGTGGTTGCGTTAAATTATCTCAGAACAGAATTACGAAAAGTAACAAAACTTAGTTTCCGATCACTTGGAGATGTATGATGATAAAATTACCATTTCTACTAATTTGGAATCGATTTTTTAAATTACATAATTACTATCTAATTTATGAGTAATATAAGCCCCAAATTTCAAACAGTAATAGACCTCAATAATATTAAAACCTGGGCGTACGGACTTCATGACGAGTCGAATGTAATCATGGACAAAAAACGTTCTAAGTCAAATATTAATTATTGCATAATTTTGAGTATAAAAGAGTGATTTCAACCAAAATTAAAAATGCTTAATACATAAGCATTACAAATAAGAAATATTTCCCCTCCTGTCAAAAATAATTAATTGTATTCACACTCAAGGGTATGAAATTTGTTACAGTTTACGAATGTTAGAAAGACAAACCCCTTTTTGCTTATCGTTTGGGTTATTTCTTCACAGAATAAATGCGTTTTATTTAGGATTTTTGTTTCATTCTCCTCCAAAATTCAACAATAGCTCTTGCAAGCTAATGTGAAGTTTATTCATAGAAATGTATGTCACGCGTGCGACTTTCTTCTTTTTCTCTTTTGGAGATAATTTCGCCTTTTGTATATTGCGTGACACGCAAAAGCCTTGAACTGTTATCAAAACTTTCGATCTAATTCTCTTTAGTGTTTGCGTTTTACGAGGTTTGTTAACGTTCTCGACCCAAGCACCCGGGTTTTGTCGTTAGAATATTCAGGAGCATTTACTACTTGAGCATTTATTTTCTTTGATAATGACTCGTCCTATTTCAGATGGCTCTAGCACAAAACAGAATTACAATGAATTACTACTTACTTCATTTTTACGACATAGTTTGATGTTCTAAATATTTGTGTTAATTAATATTATTCTTGTATATTCCAATTTCAATATCCTTGGACCCTGAAAGTCAATCATACTACCATATTTCCTCCAACACCTCCGTAAAGTGTATGTTCATGACAAAGATCAAGACGTTTTTTTTTGTCTTATGAATATTTGTGAAAAATAGTATTCTTTATCCATGCATACGAATAATGCGGATATACACCACAAACATTTTTATTAATTTTCAATTGACAGAATTTATCAACATTTTAATTTTCATAATAATACATTTTTACTACCGAATTCAGTTTCCTCTATTTACCACGACTCAGGACTCTCTCTTATCAGGATAGCTCACTTACAGTCTCGGACGTGTTCCCTTCGTCTTCCTCGGTGCTGTTCCATCCGATTGATTGAGTTTTTCGTGTTTCGTCAACTACTTCGGTCATTAGTCCCGTTAGTGTAGTGCATGTTTTTTCTCGGGAGATGGCGGTGATCTTCCCCCGCTGGATGGCGAGATCCGGCGCCGACCTACAGTCGACTAGTGGGGTTTCCCCCTAACCAGGACTCTCCCACCAACGGGGCACCGCCCCAGCCGGGACAAGCTCTAAGCTCCCGACCGGCCTCCCGAAATATGTGGTAGTGTAGTGCATGTTAGTGTAAGTGTGTGTGTGTACGGGGAGAGGATAGAACAAGGAAGAGGAAGGACAGATCGCGCGCGGTCCGTGGCCTGTTTGGTAGGGTACTGCTCCGGCATTCGCCTGGGGTTGATCGGAGAAACCACGGAAAACTACCGATCAGAGCAGCCGGCCTCCAGAGAGCAGCTGAATTCGACCTAGCTGAAAAGCTAGTGTCGAAAATCCTGCCGCCGTGGGGAGTGTAACCTAGGACCTCCCGGTTAGAGGCGCTGCAGTGACATCGGTTGATGCACTGCGCTACCGCTACCGGTCTGTTCCATCTGAAAAACAAATTAAATGTCAATAGGTGTTGGGGGCGTCGCGCGCGGCGCCCGCTTTCGTTTCGCAGCGGCCTTCGCTTCACGCGCGCGCGTACGTAAGTAATTCGTGAGAGCCTCATAAGGGGAATAGCATTTTATCTCGATATCGGGCGGTCGCGCGGAGCGTCGAAAACGCACACTAATTAAATTTGATATCGGCTCCGGAATTTCCCGGCTCGGCGTCTGATGCCTGCTGGCGCTCGTTATGTTTGGCGAAGTTGGCCTTTGGTATAGGCGTGGAGCGGGGATGGGGGCGGGGCCGTTGCGGGGCGGGGAGGAGGAGGGGGTGACACGGAGGCGTGGCGGGGCCGGGGTGGGGGGCGGCACGGAGGCGGGAAGGGCCCCCGGTCCTGACGGCTCGTTTGAAAGGATCATCCGGCAGGGCACGGAAGGGCGAGGCGCCAGCCCTTGGCAGGGCGACCGAAGGAGCGCAGGGCTTCGGCGACCGACACCGCGCCCTGCAGTGGCTGAATGTGCGCAGCAGTCGGGACAAATTGGCTGCTCTGGGGGAGTGACAATGGCAGAAATGGAATAAAAACTGTTCTTGTGGCTGTGGAAGAGAATTTTATTTCCTGACTTACGGGATAAAGAAAAGGGAATTCAATACTGGAAAAAGTGTGTTGAGATATGACTCTTTTTTTTGCTGCTATTGGCAATGTTTTCATGAAGATAATGAAGGAAACCTGAGCAAAAACATGTTATATGTCTTTCAGTACCAAGTTTATGGGAGAAATACAATCATAGTGTATTAATTGTAGATATTTTCTATAGATATTTCCTATGCAACCTACGAAATAAATTCATTCAGCATTCTTTGCTTAATATTTAACATGTACTTTGGTAAACTTGTAAATTCAAACTGCAAGAGAGAATAGGTCTTACTTTTTAACTTCTCAATGTTGTACTAGTCCTGCTTCTTTCATATTATAGGTTTTGGAATTCTTTACGTACCAGAGAAACTAGCAGTAAGGTAGAAGAAAGTAAAGTTGGATTTACAACGTCGTAAGCTAAAATCAAAAATAATATTATTTTGTACGTTTGTGAGAATTATTACTGGCAAAATATTATTGTAATTGAAAAAAAAAACTTTTCCAATTCACGGTATTTTACTTTCAGTGGTTTTCCTTCTTATTCAAGTCAAACTTATGAAGATAATCTACAAACGTGAAAGTTTACAGTGTTTAGTAGTACATTTTACAATGTTAACAAATGTACGATGTATTCGTAAAAACACTTAACACTGTAATATTGAAACACTGTAACATTTGAAATAACGTTCAACTTGAGTTCAAAAAAGCACAAAATGAGCACAGAATTTATTTCACAAGAAAGGGGAAGGACGAGGAAAGTTCTTCTGAAGTCGACAAATATTTTTCAAATTTAACTGCCTCGATGTAGAGTATAATTTATGCATTTCTTTAATATGAAGATTTTGTCATTGATGAAAACTATTTAAGTCCATATGTCCAAATTTAAGTCCAATTTATCACAGCCTATTTTACTATCTGTTCAGCACACTCACATAACAATCTCCGGGCGCGGTTCTTTCGAAATTTTTAAGAATCAGAGAGTAATTCATCATTACTTTCCTTTCATATCTTCGTAAAATCTGAATTCCCTTTGAGACACTGCATATGACGTTTATCATGTCTGTTTATCCTATCCGTTTAACCTATTTTAAATCCAGAGATATTATATGTTGAGAACTTTATGTCAGTGAATTATGAAACATTCCGTATATGTCAGTAACTAGTTTATCTGTAAAAAGGTTATTAAATTACTATAAATTGAACTTAATGAAATTATGAACTCCTCTCCTCAAATTTGAAATCAATCGTCTATATCGTCGTTACCAATTCCAAACGTACATCAGTTTCCTAGTTATTTATGTTTTAGCTGACATTATTTAAATCCAATGTGTGACTATTCTGCATATATAAATAAGATACCAATAAGATCCTGGCAGTAATTATGAATTTGCGTAACTCACTATATAGTTCATAATATAGTACATTTGTAATAAGTTATTACAATACATTTCTTATTTCAGTCTTTCAACTTTCTAAAACTTTTTAAAATGTTCATCGCAAAATTCAATATTATTAGAATAATTTTGAATATAATTAGAATAACACATGGACGTGGAAGGGAATGGTACATTGGGAGTTTCAAAATACGGATAAAACCTTGTACACTACTCGTATTGTAACAGCTTACGATACTTGCTATACGATAACTAATTGGATTGGTCTTCGCTCCTTTTCCGAAGTCCAAGCGGTGGATGGAAGGGAAGGCGTCTGGCGCGGCGCGGCGCGGCGCGGCGGCGGAATTGGCATTCGGGCCCGTGTGTTGCGCTTTCTCCCGGCATCTGGCGCGCGGCTCCGCTGTTAACAAACCAATTAGGCGCTAATTGGAGGCGCGGTCTGCATCGGAGCCGCACACTCGTAAATAACCCCTCGCAGAAGGGGCCCCGCCCCCCCCCCCCCCCCCCCCCCCCCCCCCCCCCCCCCCCCCCCCCCCCCCCCCCCCCCCCCCCCCCCCCCCCCCCCCCCCCGCCCCGCCGCCCCCGCCGCCCCCGCCGCCCCCGCCGCCCCCGCCGCCCCCGCCGCCCCCGCCGCCCCCGCCGCCCCCGCCGCCCCCGCCGCCCTCGCCGCCCCCGCCACCCCCGCCGCCCACGTCGCCCACGTCGCCCGCGCCGCCCACGCCGTCCACGCCGCCCACGCCGCTCACGCCGTCTACGCCGCCACGTCGCTCCGCCGTCCACGCCGCCCCCGCCGCCGCCGCCCACGCCGTCCTCGCCGCCCCGTTTCGAATGTGAAGGGCCAGACGTGCAAGGTACGAGTGTGGGAATGTCTTCCTATGTGTGTGCGTAAGAGCGAGTGTTTGGATGTATGAATGTATTCTTGTGTGTGTGTTTTGAGTTGGAATGTTTACACCTGTAAGACTGTGTGTTTGTTTATAAGTTTGTGTATGCGTATATCTATAATATGTACCTCTATGAGAGTGTTTGTTGTATATTTGCATCTAGGCTTCGGGGGAAACGGATGGTCACAGAGTATCTTACAGGAGCGTTCTTGTAAACGTTTCTGTATGTATGTGTAAGGTGTCTTCCATAAATAAAGCGACCAAATTTTTAAAAAAATGTTTACTAAACATATTTGTACGATTAGTGAATGTTTGCAAATAGCACACTCCTGCATCGATACACTTCTGGAGGCGGTGTTTCTAGGCCTGGAAGGCCTTCTCCGAGTGTCGTTTGACCCGATGTTACATGAGCCTCGATCTTAACGACCATGTCCCAATGTGTCTCTTTCAGGATTCCTTTTAAGCGAGGGACCAAAAAAATGTCTGCAGGAACCAGGTCAGAACTGTACGGAGGCTAGGAAAGTGGTAGGATGTGGGTCCTGGCCAGTAAATCCTTGACAACCAGAACGCTGTGGCTTGGCTCGGTGACGGGATAAAGTTTCTACGCGTCCTTGATGTCGCTTCGACAGCGCGCGACCTTTTATTTATTTATTTAGTCAAAAACAGTCAAAAACTGTATGTGACGTATGGGGGAGGAAATCAGTATTTTCAGTATTTTGATCAGTAATTCAGTATTTTGATCTCTTCCAAGAAGAAAACAGCGTTTGCAGTGGTCTGTTAAATACGAATTCGTAGTGTACAATGGCTCTGACGTCAAAGAAGACAATGAACATGGTTTTGATCCTTGATGTTCTCTGTGTGCCTTCTTTGAGCGGGCCAACGCTGGGTTGAGGAGGAGACGATTGGCAGAGTTGGAAGCAATATGCAGATAAGGTCGGACTGAAAGATTAAGAGTGTGTTGATAGACTGATTGTTTAGTGATTTCGGGCGCGTCAACTGCTAATGTCCTGTAAGTGTGGTGTTTTTATCGCGGGAGGTGACAGTGATCTTTGCCCTATAACTGGCGAGATCTGGTGCCGACCTACGTTGATTTGTGTTTTTTCTCAACCAAGTATTTCCTACCAGCGCTTACCACTCCAATCTCAAAAGATCTAAACTGCCGTCTGTCTCCCAACAAGTGTAGTAGTGTAGAGCGTGTGAGTGTAACTGTGTGTAAGTAAGGAGGTGAGGGAAGGACAAGGAAGAGGAAGGAAAGAGCGGTCCGTGACCGGTTTGTTGAGTACTTTCCCGAAATTCTCCTGGTGTTCGGAGAAAGCTCGGAAAACTACCGATCAGAGAAATCGACCGCTAGGATTCTACTTGAGACAGTGGCTGAATACGACCTACCTATCTAACCAGTATCGAAAAGTCTAAGAGAGTTCTGAAGACTATGGTTGAGTAGTAGATGAATGAAGGAAAGAACTTATCAAACAGCAACTTTCGATCACATCGATGAGTAGAGGTTGGAGGAAACTTAGAAGTAAGAAAATGCAATGGAACATCCTAAGAGTGGTATTATATCGTAAAAATTTAGGAATACGTATATTGAAAATTTATAAGAATAGGTTTAACAGAATTCTAATGAGTGTGTTGACAGGCTTCTAATGATCGAGAGGCGAAAAAAAGTCCAAGAATCTTTGGCTCGAGGACTTGCTTTCTCTTGAGATCATTAGTACTAATTAATACCGTGCTACATTTTAGATTTAATTTGTTATGTAACTTTATTCATATTTTCTAATTAACTAGATGTTAACTTGACTAGATTTGTATTTTCATATTTCCCTTCCACAATTTTCTTTCGTAATTCCGTCCATGCCGACCTGGATGGCCCAGGTGGCTAAGAGTGAGTACTGACTCAGCGCTTCGGTCCGAAGGGTCGCGGGTTCGAGTCCCGCCTTGGGCATGGCTGTTTGTCCCTTGACTTTGTGTGTGTGTTGTCGCGGAAGGCCTCGTGTTCTGCTGACCCCAGATCAGAAGGGCCCGCAAGAGTGTTTGTTTAGTGTATGGTCGAATATGCGTCCCTTAGGGACGTAAAGGGCAACCGGCTGTCGACTGGATAAAAGCCCTAGGAAAAAAATCCGTCCATAAGAGAAATACATCACCATTTAACTGTTTTCATATTTCCCTCGCTGCAAAGATCCTCTCGATCCCGGCATGTTTTTCATCGAGCTTTGTATTGAAAACAATGTGTCAGTAAACAGAAAACATATTTTTGAAGTACTGAATATTAACGAACTAATTTTTGTTTAAAACATTTGAGGAGGAACAAATACAGTATATTCATGACATTTGGGAACTGTTTGTGATAAATGACCACGTAAAAATGAATTGCTGAAAATCGCACGCTCAATTTTTGGATGTCAGAGTGAGAAAGACTCTCCTTGGATACATTTCTGCTGTCCGATTCTCTTTCCTCCTGGGTTGCTCGCGCGTGCCCTGAGCCACGAAAATAACTGTTTCTACTCAATTAGAGACTGTACTGAGCATCACAGGAAAAGTAACATTAATTTTAACAGTGATATTTAATTTTTATTTACCATTTGGGTTGCATAATTCCAAACAATATGTAACAAGTATTGTATCGCAGCTTCTCGGTCAATGGGCCCCATCTCGATCACGTGTTTCGTCCAGTTTCCCTGATCCATTGAGCAAATGCTGAGATGGCCCCTTCTTTTGCTTCTTATCATAAATGTAATTTCATTGTCCGTGCACGTCTTCTAGAATTCAGTAGGAAATATAGTTATTCAAATTATCGTTCTCCATGTTGTCGCGGTAGGAAGTATTATTCCTTGACGAAGGACATGATGATGGATAAGAACCCAAATTTATTGCTGAATTACCCCGAAAACCGATTATATTACATCGGAGCAAATACTTTTGTTAACAATCCTTGCAAGAAGCGCTCTTTCTTTCTGTATTCAAAATTCAATAAGTGTATGGCTTAGGAATGGGATCACAGAATTTTGAAAACGTGCCTAGAATTCCCTTCTCTCCATAGTACGTCACACACAATTTTTAACTGTTTTTGACGTTAAATAAATAAATAAATAAATAAATAAATAAATAAATAAATAAATAAATAAATAAATAAATAAATAAATAAATAAATAAATAAATAAATAAATAAATAAATAAATAAATAAATAAATAAATCTGAAGGGAACAAGCCCTGACCGCGGCGGCGCTGGCGGCGTTTCCGCCGAATCCTTCCAAGCGAAGCGAGCGCTCTCCGTCGGCCTCCGAGGCTGTCAGCCGCTCAGAGTTCAGCGGAAAGAAGGCTGCGCGCGAAGCTCCGGCCCCGACGGCGCGGCGCCCTCGCGGCGAATTCTGAGAAAGGCGGCGGCGATACGGCGAAAGACGGCGGGGAAGGCAATGCTGGCGCGGAGACGGCGACTTGCGCCCTTGCCTGCGTTCACCCCGCCTCCACGTTTCTGCTTCTCCTTCGGTAGTGTTCGTTCCACCTGCCCGTCCACTCTCCGACACCTACTCAATTGACTCCATCAACCCTTTTCTGCCCCTCCATTCCCATCCCTTTTGGCCTTGGATTCCAACAACACTTGTCTCTTTCTCTCCACTCTACTTCGTGACCTCACTACCAACTACACAGCTCTATCCCGCTTGACGCGACTTCTCCCCCCCCCGTCTTCCGCTATTTCCTTCTAGCTGTACTCCCATTCCGGTTGCCCCTTCCCTACACCATCTCCCTTTATACCTAAGCTCACCGTCCACTTCCTCCACCATCCTCCTTCCTGCTCTTTATTCGCCGCCACACTCATATCTAACCCTCCACATCCACAAATTCCCGTGAATCCTCGCCCCCGTCTTCCATCTCTGACTAGAGCTTTCACTTTCATTAGTTGCTTGCACTACCCCTTCGTTGTCCATCACCCCCTCCACCACCCCGCTCTACCCCTAGTCGTCTTCCGTATCCAAATGGCCACGGTCGCCTCGCTTCTTCTGCATCTCTTCAGCCTTCGTCTCTCCTACCCACTCTGTTCTCCACCTCTCTTCCGGCGCCTCTGCGATCCTCCGCAACAATCCCCCTCTCTGTTCTCTCTCGATCATTCTAAATCCCCCTCCATCCACCATACTCCTCTCTCTGCCCGCCCCTCACCGTCCCCCAACACCACTTTCCATGCCTTTCCGCCCATCTTCGCCTCATCCCCTCTTCCTCCCTCCCCCACCCTCTCCGCCCCCTCCACCCCCGACTCCTCTCCACCCCCCGTCCTCTCCACCCCTCTCCACCACCATCGCTGTGTCCTCTCCTCCGCTCGCATAGCCCAGTCCCCCCTTTCCACCTTTTCTTCCGCCCCCGCTTTCCGTCCTTCTCTACGCTTTAATGCTGGCCGCCCGCGCTCCCGAGGTCCGTAAGATAGCGCGCCTATACCGTATTTCACCGAGATAGGGTTTATTTATATTTAATTATCGTCATCAATTAATCGGTGGCGTGTTTATGTGGCGACACTGCCCCTATCGGTGGAGATTTTCCGCCGATGGAATTCCCCCGAGGAAAAGGATCGTGGGAATGGGCTGTGAGGTCGGGTAGCCAGCCGTTTGGCCCCAGCAGCCAGCCCTGCGCCAACATTTTTCGCATATGTCGTTTATTCTTGTTCACGTCCTTCTTTGTCTCTGAAATCGACTGATTAATTATATAATAATATTAAATAGGTTTCACGAATAATTTATTATGTGAATCACAATGAGTGGAAACTTTTATATGGCATGAAAATTCACAAATTTTCGAAATGTATGTCTTAACTACCAGCCTGAATAATCATGATCGCAATCATTCTTAAGGGTAACCTGGTGATAATAGAATTCGAAACAAAAAGAAAGTCTTTGACTCAGGAGACGCAAACTTACAACTGCTATATTTTATTCAGAAAAAAAACTTCGAGTAGGTTCAATCTATTACTTCAACTACAGTAGCCTCATATACATATACGTTTTTATTATTTGTATTACAAAACCAAAGTCTTTCAAAATTGACATTTAGTCTCCTTACTATTTATCAGTACGTATTGCACATGTTCTCTGATAGCGTACCATTCTTATGTCATCTAAATGTTAAGTACATTAAAAGTAATTGAAAGTAAAAGGACGGATGTGACTATTTTTTTACTTAAAAATCTATTATTGTCTGTTTCCTGAAATACAATATCTCGCTTGCTGAAGTTTTGTAATCAATGTGAGCCAAATTACAGTCGTTTTGAATTCTTGTACCAAGGATCATTTAGAATTCATAAATATGCAGATATGTACCGACTCACTGTGGTATCGTTAATTATGAATCCAAAGGATTTTAAAAATTGAAATAACTATCCACTAATACTCCAATTTTACTTCATTATTATTCCCTACGGTCGAAGTTATATTGGAGAAAAACCAAATGAGATTTCATTTTCTATTTTCAATCTGTTCTCTTTTTATTCAGTTGAAAATATACATTGCGCGTTTTGTCCCTTCCAGTAGGATAACGAACTTCGACAAAAACAACCATAAAACATTGCTTTGTCCACGAGCTTATCTATGTTCAGGTGTTTTCAAAACACTTGTCACTGTTATACGTTTTCCTTTTCGGAGATATTAAGTTGTCGAAAGAATATTTGCATCCGAAAACAGGAGGAAGATACTACAGTATTTCTTTATGGAGAATTCAAGAGAAGCAATTTCACTGTATTTCAAATTAACAATGGAAGAAGAGACTTTCATTGCAGAGAATGTGTCTTGTAACGAAAAATTTCTCAACGACGGTGTGTAACTTATGTGAGAATTTTTTGTCAAATATTTTAGTTTCTTACTTTGTTCAAGAAATATTTTTCAAAATATGGATACTGCGTTTTCATATTATCAGTTTTTTATAGATGTGGTATTTGCGATTGCTTCTTCATATTTCATGAATTGTATTAAACATCCGTTGAATTTAGTATAATGGTACACAGATATCAAATGTAAGTTTTAAAACGTACCTTTCTTATTTATAAAAATATCTTTTATTTAATTTAGGTATTTTATCATTTATTTACAAAAATGCTTTCTTTAACTTTTTTAAAAGCGTAGTAGTTAAAAACACGTTTATTGGGAAGAGTTTGCGGACTTTCGTACTGTTAATTAGCGTGAAAACTGTATCTCCTTTCAACGTCCACCGCTTGGATCGACTGCGCGTCATGATATAACCGAGCCATTATGCCGAGTGGCACCGTATTCATTTTTAAACGAGAAAACACACCAGGCGTATTTTTATCCTCCAGTATAAACAGATCCATATCGCTCCGATTTCCCCAGGCTGCCCTCCACACTTCGTCGCCAGCTCCGCGCCCCGCACCGCTCAGCACCCGACAGCCACGGGGCCCAGCGCAAACGCCGCTGCCACCGACACGGCACGTGGGTTGCAAGGCGCGGGAAGGGGAGGTTGAAGAGAAGGACGTTCCCGCCCCCGCCCACGCCCACGCCCACGCCCACGACAACGCCTACGACGCCGATGCTGCCACTGCCGCCGCCTCTGGCTCACCCTGACCACGCCCTTGCCCCCTTTCCTTCGCGCTCCCTCTCACTCTTCCCTCGTACTCGTTGTCTTCTTCTTGATCGTTGTCGTTTTTTTGTCCTCTTCCTCGCCCTCTCGTCCTCGCCCTCTCGTCCTCGCCCAATCCTCCCCCTCTCGTCCTCGCCCTCTCGTCTTCGCCCTCTTGCAATCGTTCTCGCTCTTTTTTTCTCACTCGTTCTCGCTCTTTTTCTCTCACTCGCTATCGCTCTCTTTTTATCATTCGTTCTTGTTCTCTTTTTCTTCAGTCGTTATCGTTTTCTTTTTCACTGTTTTTCGCTCTCTTTTTTTCTTATACGCCATCGCTCTCTTTCTCTCACTCGTTCTTGCTCTCTTTTTCTCTCATTCGACGCTCTCCTTTTATCGTTCGTTCTCGCAATCTTACTATACCTCGTTTACGCTCTCTTTCTAGTTTTTTTCCTCAACCCTCGTTCTCTTCACTCATTCTCTCTGTCTTTCTCCAATTCGTTCTCGCTCTGCTTCTCGTCTTCGTTCTCGCGCTCTACCTCGATTTCGCCACCATTCTTTCACCCTGTCCCCTTCCTGCCCGTACATCCTCCCGTTCCATTTTCCTTTCTCGTCTCCCCCCCCCTCCCCAACCCCCGACCGGACGAACGCCAAGGCCCGAGGCATCTCGTCTTTCTCGCTGCTGTTTCCCCCAATGTTAGGGAGTGTATCTAATGCTATCATGTTTCTGCCTTCGGCGACTTTGTATGAGTGAAATATGACACATCGTTTCAAAAAGCATTTTATTGTTTTTCTTAACCACTTGTTGAATGAAAAAAAGTTCTGTATGGATATTTTTAAATTTTGGTTCATATTTATCAACTGACTTTTTCCTGCTGCCGATTTTTTTCCACTTCATTGACTTCATTGTTCACGTGCAGTATTGAAATATAATTTTTATTTATTTTCTTCTGTGTTTGTTTTTTAATAAAAAACTATTAACCGGAATTATTTTATTAGTAGTTAAAAATACATAATATGACGTTTTATTTATGCATTTCATCAGCGAGCGAATTAGATATAATTCTACAATAATTACTACAGAAAATGAGTCCTGTATGCTTCCAACCCAATCCTTCATAATATTATATCCGAATTTCGACCCTAGCAAAAAAGATAAGCAAATAAACACAAGAAAACGAGAAGAGGATGTTAAAAACTATCACGAAAATGGAATGAAAAACAAGTTGAAGGTATTGACTTGGAGAAAACAGAGGAATTGCGTGTATCACTCCGAAGAAATGGAAGGCACTACTTAGTAAGCACTTTCTCCCTGCACCCACGCCCCGCCCACTCCCCGCCCCGCCCCGCCCACTCCCCGCCCCGCCCCGCCCACTCCCCGCCCCCGCCCACGCCTCGTCCACGCTCCTGCCCGGTCACACCCCGCCCACGCCCGCCCACGCACACGCCCCGCCCACGCATCGCCCACGCGCCGCCCACGCATCACCCATTTCCCCTCACGTTCCTCCCACGGCCGCTCACGCCCCGCCCACGCCCCGCCCACGCCCCGCCCACGCCCCGCCCACGCCCCGCCCACGCCCCGCCCACGCCCCGCCCACGCCCCGCCCACGCCCCGCCCACGCCCCGCCCACGCGCCGCCCACGTCTCTCCCATCCCACCGCCCCGAGTGCGGCGCTTCGCGAGAGCAGCCGGCGGAACGCGCGTCGGCGGCACAGCGCAAACAGTTCATCTTTTTTTAATATCAAATTTAATTTTCGCCGGCTACAAGCAACGATGTAGAATTTCCACCAGTTGATTCTGTCCACCGAAAGTAAATCACTGGCGTCCGAAGCGGAACAGTTGCATCGCGTGGCGCGGCGCGGACGCTCCTATCGGAAATCGGCGCGCGGGTTTGCGGCGCGGCGGCGTGGGCGGGGGCGGGGCCGGGGGCGGGGCGAGGGTGCGGTCGCAGTTCGGCGTCTGTCGCCGCACTCGCCGCTGATTCCGATCGTCCAGCTCCCTCCACTGCGGATGCAATCGGCGAATGGCGATCTGCGATAGATCCAAACGAGGGCCATATCGGACCGCCTAGTTCCAAGTAGTTAACAAGTGTCAGCCCCGATTCTATTTTGTCAATTTTTACAAACTCAGGATCAAAAAAGAGATTATTAAATGGGGTGTTAATAGAAGCGTCATGTAAGAAAGCAGATTTTACTCAATCATGTGTATCTTTGTATGAAACGAATAATAAAATTATATTTATATTATTACATTTTCCTTCAGGGAAATTGGAGACTAAGTACTCAGAACCAAAGTAGCTTATACGATGTCCATCACTTCTGAATATGTATTTGTTGGCAATAGGGGAGGATCGCAGAGGAAAATACATTGTAATTTGCACTAAACCTGTTCATTAGTGTGTTTGTAAAGTGCCTGTTACGCATGTACACTTATCGTCGATACTCTCCCAGGCGTTTTCAAATGCAAAACGGGCAAATTGTAACGTCTTTCTTATTCCAAAATGATTTAATACGGAATGTAAGGCAATATGACGGACCAATCGATTCCAATTGTGCGAAAATTCTTCCAAAAATACATTTAAATATAAAATTTATATTGAATAAAGATAGTTTCACAAAAATATCAGTCCCATATATGCAAGAGAATTCAGTATATTGACTCAATATTCTGAAATGCAATTTGTCATTCATTAGTTCACCTTTTCGTAACAAGCATCATTACTACTTTCATTTTATAGAGGTACTGTACTTAATAATTTTTTGTACTAATCTAAAACGCTGTGTCTAAGCACACTAACAAAACATAACTTCTCAATTATCCAATCTAATTCCACCTTCTAATTATTATTCTTTTTCATTGTCTTCTATCTTCGTTTTCCGATTTGCCAACTTACGCTCCAATAATTTCTCTTTTTCAGTTCTACACTTACAATTCTCTCTCGTCTTGATTTACAGCTCATCATAATGTTTTTTTTAGTCTTTCTTTGTGACTCAATTTAGATTTCTCTATTTCTTCCTCAATTTCATTATCACCTGCTACCCCTCTCTGTTATTCCATCTTCTTTCCACTCTTTCTCTCAGCACCTTCCTCCTCTCCTGGGGACCGCACTGCTCGCGCAATCTCTAAGCCATGTTGCCTCATTCTGCTCTCGCTTTCCAATCCCCTCACCGCCGCCGCCGCCACTTCTGCCGCAACGCGGAATGCTGCGGGATTCCGGAAATCGCTGGCCTCCACCGACGCCCGCCCTACTGCCCTATCCGCCGCGCTCTCCGCCACCCTCTCCACCGCGCTCTCCGCCACGCTCTCCGCCGCGCTCTCCGCCGCGCTCTCCGCCGCGCTCTCCGCCGCGCTCTCCGTCGCGCTCTCCGCCGCGCTCTCCGCCGCGCTCTCCGCCGCGCTCTCCGCCGCGCTCTCCGCCGCGCTCTCCGCCGCGCTCTCCGCCGCGCTCTCCGCCGCGCTCTCCGCGCGCTCTCCGCGCGCGCTCTCCGCCGCGCTCTCCGCCGCGCTCTCCGCCGCGCTCTCCGCCGCGCTCTCCGCCGCGCTCTCCGCCGCGCTCTCCGCCGCGCTCTCCGCCGCGCTCTCCGCCGCGCTCTCCGCCGCGCTCCCCGCCGCGCTCTCCGCCGCGCTCTCCGCCGCGCTCTCCGCCGCGCTCTCCGCCGCGCTCTCCGCCGCGCTCTCCGCCGCGCTCTCCGCCGCGCTCTCCGCCGCGCTCTCCGCCGCGCTCTCCGCCGCGCTCTCCGCCGCGCTCTCCGCCGCGCTCTCCGCCGCGCTCTCCGCCGCGCTCTCCGCCGCGCTCTCCGCCGCGCTCTCCGCCGCGCTCTCCGCCGCGCTCTCCGCCGCGCTCTCCGCCGCGCTCTCCGCCGCGCTCTCCGGCGCGCTCTCCGGCGCGCTCTCCGGCGCGCTCTCCGGCGCGCTCTCCGACGCGCTCTCCGACGCGCTCTCCGACGCGCTCTCCGCCGCGCTCTCCGCCGCGCTCTCCGCCGCGCTCTCCGCCGCGCTCTCCGCCGCGCTCTCCGCCGCGCTCTCCGCCGCGCTCTCCGCCGCGCTCTCTGGCATACGGGTTGCCCCATATGTTCCGGCTTCCCCGCAACGCCCCAAGAATATTCGGCCAAGCGGTATGGCATTCACCCCGCCCCATCGCGTTATCCAATGCGAAGTAGAATCACGTCGTTTAAGCCCGCTCCTGCTCCTCCGCCACCAAGTGGTAGGCTGTACCTCGAACTTCTATGCTCTCCCTAGCCACACCACCACGCGATGTCGTGTCCCGACGTGTCTCATTTCTCCCGACTTGTCATGTCCCTTCTCGTTCTATCCCTGCTCGTCGCGCCTTCGCCTATCGCAACCCTTCTTAGCCTGTTGTCTCGACCCGTCTCGATTCCTCTTGATCCGTCTCGATTCCTCTCGATCCGTCCTGACCCATCCCGACCCGTCCCGACCCATCCCGACCCGTCTTGACCCGTCTCGACGCGTCTCGACCCTCCCCGCTCCTCGCCGCCCCGCTCCCACATGCTCCACCTAGACATGCCCAGATCATCCCCGCCACGTCTAGCCCCTCCCCGCTCATCCCCTTCCACCTCGTGCCTGTCGCGCTCACCCCGCCCCGCTCACCTCGCCCCGCTCACCGCGCCGCGCTTAGATTCGCCCCGCTTAGACCCGCCCCGCTTAGACCCGCCCCGCTTAGACCCGCCCCGCTTAGACCCGCCCCGCTTAGACCCACCCCGCTTAGACCCGCCCAGCGTAGACACGCCCCGCTCTGCCCTTTTCTCTCGTCTCATTTCAACTCGTTACTCTCCGCCACCCCTAGCCATCCCCCTCCTCGTCTCGTGGCCCCCTGCACTCCGCTTCGACGCGGTCTCTCTCGCGGAGGTGCCAGCGGGCCAGCTCCGCTCCGCGGCGCCGGCGGCTCCGACCGGACGCGCGGTTTAACGCAGGCGGCCGAAGGTAGGGCGCACGTGATCGGCAAGACGAACACCGCGCTAATTGAATTCTGAAGCGTCGCCACCCGCCGTTCCCGGCCCCGCCCCCGCGCCCAAACTTCATATCTGTGCCAGAGAGCGCCCGGAAGTGGATGGATTCGGGGAGCGATCGGCGCGTGTGTGCTCATCGGTAAATTCTTCCCGGCGGCGCGGCGCTGCCGATGTTTGATCGTTGACGGAAGAGCGTCTGTCGGAGAACGCGCGAGGCGAGTCTCGAAACGCCCCCACTGAGATAGAATCTAAATGTTTGATCGGTACATGGTACACGTTCTCTGCGTTGTGTGATCTCTTACAGTATGTTTCAGTTGATAACTTATCCCAAGTGGATTTCAGTTTTAATGCTTCAAACATCCGGTTACATCTCGGAGCAAATAAGAAAATATTTTGTACGTCACCATTTTATAATTCTCAATAAGTTTCACAAAAAATACCAACGATGCACATATTAGTTAAAATCTAGAGCCATCAGCATATCTCAAATAATAATTTGTTTAATCAGTTGTGAAATGTCTTTCTAATTTCTTCCAAAAATTTGCTCCATAGGGAAGTCATATTTATATTTCTTATTTTATAACTTGAACGTAAGATGTGTTGTAAAGAAAGCAGAAGCTTTGTATTTTATCATTCCTTGGCGGGCGCAGACTTGGCGTGTTGTGTTCTCCCCATGGACACTGAGTGCATTGGGCACATGCTTCATGCACAACACGTTGTGTCAGCCCTGATACCCGCCCCGCCTCGCAGTGAGCGGTCTGCGTGTGGGCGTAGGGGCGGTTCCGTTGGCTTTTCCGCCTAATGGATTCTACCTCGCCCTGCGCTGCCCAGCTCCGCCTGGAGCCGTCGGACTAAAATCCAGCGACAGCGGCTGCAGCAGCGGCGCGTTCCCGATTACCAATTACCAATTAACGCGCCGAGCGAGGCAGGTGAAGGGGGCGGCGCGGGGGCGGCGCGGGGCGGCGCGGGGGCGGCGCGGGGCGGCGCGGGGGTGGCGCGGGGAGGCGCGGGGGAGGCGCGGGGGCGGCGCGGGGGCGGCGGGGTGGGGAGGGGGCGGCGGGGGCCGGCACGGGGGCGGCGGGTGGGGGGGGCGGCGCGGGGGCGGCGTGGGGTGGGGGCGGCGCGGGGGCGGCTCCGGCGCGGCGCGGGGGCGGCGCGGGGCGGCGCGGGGCGGCGCGGGCGGCGCGGGGCGGCGCGGGGTGGCGCAGGTCGGCGCGGCGGCGCGGGGGCGGCGCGGGGCGGCGCGGCGGCGGCGCGGGGGCGGCGCGGGGGCGGCGCGGGGGCGGCGCGGGGCGGCGGCGGCGGGGGCGCGCGCGGGCGGCGCGGGGCGGTGCGGGGGCGGTGCGGGGGCGGCGCGGGGGCGGCGTGGGGGCGGCGCGGGGGCGGCGCGGGGCGGCGCGGGGCGGCGCGGGGCGGCGCGGGGCGGCGCGGGGGCGGCGCGGGGCGGCGCGGGGCGGCGCGGGGCGGCGCTGGGCGGCGCGGGGCGGCGCGGGAGCGGCGCAGTGCTGAACGCTATCGGGGCTGCCAAATTAACGCTGCTGCCCATCGGGAAGCGATTCCGCAGTTTTCGCGGCGGTGTCCCAATTAATCCACAGCAGCCTGCCCGCCCGGCCCGCCCAGTCGCTCGCCCGCACCGCCAGGATCCCTTCGATCCCATAGGCTCTAGTCCTGGGTACGCGGGTGGACTACGTTACACGTTATCGCTCGTTGCGGCTGAACTCTGCTGGGGTCAGACGACAAGGTCTTTATTCTGCGCTTCGTCCTCTTGCGAATATTGTTTGATGTCTTTTCTAAGAGTTGTTCTGCAGCACATTTCCTACATGTTTGGATATTTTTTCTGAAAAAATGTTGTTTTGTTCCCTTTATATATGCTGCAGACTTCTGTGCTAGTTATTTATTCCTCTTCTCTTTTGCTTTTCTATAACCTTTTTCTTTTCCACCCATTACCATTTAGGTGTCTGTCTTGCTACCCGAATAATTGTTCAAAATATTCACGACTCACTCTCGGCTGTTAACAATTACGATTGCACTTGTCTCTTCCATTCGTAGTTTTCGCTCGCCTTTAACTCTTCCAGGTTACTTGTTATCTTGTCTTGGAATATTTTACTTCTCTTTTTGACAGTTTCAGATTCATATTCACGACCATAACAACGAAAACTTAGGCTTTTTTTTCTATTGATTATCCTCTTGAAGGTGTATATACGAGTATTGCTTTTATTACCTTTCCTAAACATATTTTTTGCTAGTTCTACTTTGTCTCTCAAGACGAGATTGTGACTACTTAAATATCTTTTAAAATAATTAGAGCCCACGTAAGACCTGTACCGCACCGAGCAATCTATATTGCCCGACAGTGAGGCAGACATTTTTTCTGGATTAAGTTTGGTCGTCAGATGATTGTAAAATCTTCCTGTAATCTGATTAAGAAATTAATCAGATTACTTGGGTAAGTTACGTTTAGATTAACGTATGCCACTACTAATAACAGACTAATTAGATAGTTCAGATGACATTTCTTTACCTCAGTTTTTCGGTTTTAATGATTATTGTTACTGGTTAGTGACTTCGATTATTCAAACTCAGTGCAATTAGGGATAGTGATCGAGAAGGCATTGGGATATTATAACACTGGAAAATACAAGGCAATCTACGCAAGTAGACCATCATGTGACATTCACGCACTGTCAACTCCTCATTGAAATGTTGACTCTCTGAGTCACCAACTGTCGTAGTTCGAAGCACCCGCAACTCAGTAATGATTATCCGTCAGTTTCTCTGTTTGCCTGGCACTGCAAACCAAAATTTGTTTGCAGAACGACATAAGCCGGGAGTGAATGCTTAAAATGTCTTCGAATTGTCTTGGGAGATAAAAACTTATATCATGTATGACATGTTTTGAGATAAAGTATTTTTACACCTCATCAATTCAAGGAATCACTTGACATATCTGAGAAATAAAAGACAAAAATGAATCTGTTGTCCGGCTCGAAATAAAGGCTACCCCCTGATAAAATGGTAAAATGTTTCCGTAAACCAAATAACGTTTAAGTAGCAACACTATAACTCTACCGTAAATATAAGATTTTTGAAAAGTTTCTTAGACCTTGTTCCACAACCTACACCCATCTACAGACAAAAACGTGTTTTTTAATTTTAATTTTTTTCGCCGACTATACACTACCAAAACTATTTTATCTGATTGAATAAAATATGAAAAGTAGGAAAATAGCGTATACTCTCAGGAAAATATTTTTTGACATTTTATTTGCGCCTTTAATCGCCACTATTTTTAAATAATAAAAATAATTTTGACTGTCTTAATACATTGGAACAGGATAGAAAAAATCTCAGAAGTTCATTTTAAAACAAACTGTTGTGAATATTTTTCAGACTTTTTCGACTACAGAGCTGTAGTTAGAGAAATACTAAAAAAACATTTTTACCATTTTCTCACCTTTAAATCTCCAAGACTTAAAATATACTTTGAAAATGACTGCAACAGTTTCTGCGTTTATTTTAATATTTATAATACATTTCTATACCCAGCAATATTTTGACTTTGTATGTTGTAGCACCCAGTAATATTTTGTCTTAGGAATGTAAATGCAAATTATCATGAATTTAAAGCCTAATAATCCTTTGTATAAATCTATCAATCACTAAGAAAAAATTATAGTTTTTGTCAGTTTATTAGAAACCAATTCGGACACAGGTGAAGGATAAATCGGAGACCTGAGAAAGGTCGGGGATGCCTAGGACGCGGCGAGTTCCGGACAACCAAGTAGATGATATCTTAGTTTTTCTAACTATGGCCAACCAATTCAAAAATCTGAAAAATTTTAAAACAGATGTGCTGGAATTTGTGCAGATGTGCAGTTTTGAGAGTTTTTCATGCCTGATTCGATGCTCTTAGACACAGTAAAACTGTTATCTTAAATCTTTGTCCAACCTATTTCCCTTCATTCCTTCACATGTTCCCCGTGGTTCTGGTCCTATTTTTGTCGAATTCTTTATTTTTGAAAATTGAAAAAAATTAGTATCGCAAAAAGTACAATATTGAAGATAAAGAATTTTCTTCAATGAAATACTTCTAAGAATCAGACCTATAAGAAAGGTCATGGAGATAGTTTTGTTTGAAAAACAAACAAACAGTAGTATTCATGTAAATTTTTCTGAAAGTTACTACAATTTATTGAAAGAAACATTTTGAATAGCGTTTCTATTTTTTTCTTTGTTTTTCTTTTCACGGGTAGAACAGAAGACGCTTAAAAATGGCGCGTTTTCGTTATCGTTGAATTATTCGTTTTCGTTGAACTCTCTGAATTTTTAAAAATTTCAAAAGTTTGAAATATTGAGAGAAAGTATATACTTTTAAAGCACTACTTTAAGTATTCCATCTATATATTTAATCATTTAAATTCCATGCATATGAATGTCAGCGGGAATATATAGAGCCTGTAAATATATAATTTGAATTTTTGAATTTATTTGAATTCCCGTCATATTGTGTCTTCAAGCACGGAATACTCAATCTGAATATTTTATCCTGTCCATATTTTTCTAGTGATATCGTGATTTTTTTCCATTGAGGAAAGTTTTTTTGACTTCAATTTTTTAACCCTCCGATGGTAAATGGGAGAACGCCGCGCTCACCTTTGATTTCTCTTGTTCCTATCAAAAGTTAGATTAACAATAAATTTAGGAACTCCCTCGAGCTTACTAGTAATGTATTAGAATTTTCGGTAATACAAGCTCTTGCACATTCACTTGTCAACGAGCTGTTTTTTTTGTGACTGCGTAAAAGTGAGCGTTTCGCTCACCTCAACATCCTTTTTATAATTTATTCTTGAATTGATGTTTTCAGTTAAATCTAGCAGCACGGATCCAAACTCATCCTCTTTATTTAATGCATCAGTACTGATCTCAATAAGAAATACTCCATCTATTGGGTATTAACGAATATCAATAGACTTTTTTAGATTATCCTCCATCTTTACTTCTCCCTTTCGTGATTTTTAAAAAAACTTAAATTAATTTCCCAAACTCTGGGACAAGTGTATGCTAATCCACTTGCTTGTAGCAATTAGTAGCAAAAGAGAACTTTAGTTTTGGAATACTACATGGAATACCTCAACTGTGTTACCTTCTAAATCAAATATGGTACTATCTTTTCTCCCCCATACGTCACATACGTCTATGATTTTCTCCCCCATACGTTTGACTGTTTTTGACTAAATAAATAAATATTGTACAACAACTCCGAAGCGAAACGTATTGTTTACACAATACGCTCTTTAGAATATAACTTCACACTAAATATTACTCTGGGTCTTAAATCACAGTGGCATTGCATAAGTCTTCAGACAAAGGACGAGAGCGGAAGAACGGCTGGCATTTGACAGAGACGTCCTTTTTACGCACTGTTTCATCGTGGACGAAATGCTAAACGATGTAGTCTACTGTATTGCGTCACAGAGTCAGAAAACTGAAACGATTCCCATAGTTGTATATATAGGTTGTATTTCCATTGTTGCAGTCTCGCGCGTTTCTCATAGTTGTAATTTAGTCAAATGGAGTAGGAGAGGTTATTTTTTCATATTTGATGTTCAAATAAGTTTCAGTTTCTTAAAACACAAGATGCAGCAATCACAACCAATACAAAAAGAAAGAATTATAGTTACCTATTTTGAAGAAGAGGAAGGATAAATAAGAAAAAGAATGGGAAAACCACAATGCGATGTATAAAATGAAAGTGATTTAATGTCAACAGTTCTGTGACTATTTCGTAGTCATTGTAAATAAAATATTTGAATGATGTTGAGAATTCAGAAAAGTATTCAGACAATGTACGTTACACTTTGATGTTTTTTAAAATTTCCATTGTAATAATTTTTAATTTATTTAAAAAAATGTTATAAATGTAGAAATGTATATTAGAAAGAAGAAAATTTTAAAAAAACGTGTCATATTAAGTGAATATTATGGGTCGCTTATCGTCATCCAACGGCTGTCGTCATGGTGTGGATCGAGTAACCAATGGGTAATATTATAGTTACCACGAAGCAGGAAAATAGAAAAAATATTGGGTGATACATCATTGTTTTGAACGCCAACGGCATTATACCCAACTTCCATTACGGCTCCGATGACAGAAGCCGATTTCTGGGGAACGGGAAATTAGAAACAAAAAACGTTTCCTCATTTCTCCTTTACTCTCAGAGTTGAATACAAAAGATGAGAATAATCGATGAGAGAACACAAAAAAAACTGTTTATGTGATGGCGTTGCAGCTTTTTTGTCGAATTACTCATTACAGCCAGTAATTTCAACTTTAGTTGCACTGAACAATTACGGTCCGCCGGAATGCATTGTCGGGTGCTCTGACCGTCAGGCTCTGTCCTATTTAACTTTGTGTTTGGTAGGGGCTTCGTGCACGACGTACTCTATGCTCAATAGCGCGGTGCAAAATTACGTGAAATTGGAATAGCTTGATGGAAAACGAAAAGTAAAACGAGATTTGAGTCGTAACCCCAATGAAGTGTATTAGGTCGTTGTTAAAATTGCAGAGCTGCGTTTGTTGTGTTTGGTTAAATTATGAGGAATCGACTCTTCGAGGCATGAGCGAAAAATATTTACATTTCGAAACTGCACTTTTAATTTATGTATTTGGCAACTGCGTATAATTGTTATCCAGCAACGGTAACTACAATACTGTGTTTCAGAATTTAAAATTTCTAGGTCAGGTAGAAGAGTTAAAAATGATAATTTTTGCAAGTGAATACTTAGTGGGAAAATTCAGATTACGGAGTCACTCATGTTATAGTCAGCCATGAAAATTAACCTATTTTATGAAAACTCCTTGCCTGCGTCAGAATGAGATCTGCGCAACCACTGTCCATAAAGAACAACCTAACAATCAGGGACACATATCTGATGTGTAGCCTTCGATTGAAACAGGAAGTCCGATGGCCCTTGATCAGCTGTGGACGATGTCATCCAATCGGGAGCTTAAATGTCACTGTAGTGACGTTTAAGCTTCCACTTAAACAGCCGATTGAACGGCGCTTGAAGCTGCCAACTAGTGATGGCTTGCGGTTGAAATAAAACTTTAGTTTCAGTAAATATATGATGCTTCAATATTCAACTTGATTAAAATCCAAATAATTTTGTGTCCTCAGCTTGTGTTTTTAAACAAACATTTACACATTATTCAATTGTATTTTGGATTATGGGTATATTATCTCAGAGATTTAATTCACTTAAAAAATAGAATGCCAGTGAACAAAACATGTAAACTTTGGTTTTGTGCTTAAAAATGTTTAAGTTGAAGGAAAAATAAGCTAAGATTCAATTATATGTAGATTGATATTTGTTTAGTTTATTTTTTAGTGACAACCTTAATTTAAAAATACGTGTATTATTTAGCTAGTATATGTACTTTATATAAGCCATTTTCCTGCTGAACACTGATATTCTCGACGGTTGACGATAAAAATTATTTGATTAAATGAAAGTTACAAGGGCGAGAAAAACTCAAGATATCCACCCTGAGAAAAGATAATATTCCTTCAGTCAGACAACAATTGGAAAATTCTCGCGGTGTTCCTCGTTTGTTAGGCTATTTTACTGTTTTCCCTGACAAAAATAAAAAGTTAGATATTTAATTAAACAGAGGCTTGACCGAAATCAATTCGATAATTAATAAATCATACTTTAATATCTCAATACAAACCAACTCGACGTCCCATTATCAAACATTGAGAGAAATATTGAATTTGCCCCAGAATTAAAGAACAATTAACACTTCACAGCAATAAGTTCTTTTGCTCCGTGAAAAGATGTATCATGGACTTTATAAAAACGGCGTTAATGGAAATACGTTGAACGACTTAATTTATGGATATCGCAGAAGAAATATTTCCGGAGGAAAACCGCACCGTTTATATTATTCAGCACGGCCTCCCCTGTTCCCCTCCCCCTTTTTGTTCCATATGCCGTGCACACCCGTCGCCTCCCCCACCTCTTTCTCTCCGCCACTTAATTGTGGTGAAGGAAAGAACTCATCGTGCTGTAAATGTTTTTCATTACAACTTCCGAACGTAATTTTTCGACTACATTTCACGGGGAGAACGTTAAATAGAGAGAGGAAAATACCGATATAAAGCGGCTGTCTGATTGTATTTTTTTTTCGCTTGGAGACCCGTCGTGTCTCGGTCTCATAACCTACGGACAAACTAGGGTAATTGAGGTCCTCTACTGTAATTTGAAACGTGTCGGTATCGACACCTCCGTATACAATTACGCATAAATATAAAACAACAACGGTAATGGAAAGTAAACTAAAGCAACGACCCAACGACTGGTTAATGCCACGTGGAGGGGACTGAATGCACCAGTCACAGTGAGCAATTATGTCAAACGGTACAGAAAGCTCTTTGCAGTAACACACGCCTATTGAATCAATTGAATCAATTAATACGATAGGATATGGGTATATATTATCGCAACTTCGAATCAATTGTACATTGAGAAACGTTTTGCATCTTTAAAGTATTATTGGAAACATTAAAGTAAATGTTCTTTTAAATCGGGGGTGTATGAAAAGATGCTTCGTGGATTGAGTTATTTCATTTTGTTCGGGATATAAAAATACTATTTTGAAATATCTTCATTTAATGTTTCATTTAATACTTTCATTAACTTAAATTTCTACCATGCCATCTCGCACTCCACTCCTTGTAAAAATAAGTACATTTAATAACGATAGAGACTGTGGAATGGGTAAAAATTCTGAGACAATTGGTTTGCTACAACTTTCTTTTGAAATATCATATGTTCATATGATAAACACGTAATTCAGTGCCGTTCTAGACATGAATATAGCTTTCTACGATAAGAGTGCCAAATATTAGATTGTGATTATTATTATTATTATTATTATTATTATTATTATTATTATTATTATTATTATTATTATTATTATTACTATTATTACTATTATTACTATTTTTCCATCTTTCAACAATTAATAGTTAAATAGTTGGGAAGGGATTCTGAAACTCAAGAAAGCGTGCGCAGAAGATTTTCTCCACCCAAACGTCACATACAGTTTTTAACTGTTTTTGAGTAAATAAAAAAATAAAAATGTCGATTTTTTGTTTTAAAACATATATTCCAGCGGATTGTCCATCCCCGCGGCCGCTGACGATCTGTCTCTGATGTACACATTGAGTAATCGAGTCCCCCTAGGCAGATCTCGCAGCGGGACTACACACGAGCGAAGATAAAGTATATGATCCCTTTCGGCTTCTTGATACGTGAGGTAGTATAGTGCGCGTAAGCGTCAGAGGGGAGGAAAGTATAAGGAAGAGGAAGGCAAGATCCGTGGCCCGTTTGTTAGGGCACTGCTCCGGCATTCGTGTTGAACCCATCGTAGAAACCACGTAACCACGTGAAACTACCGAAGAGAGCTGTCGACCGCTAGAATTCTCCTCCAAAGAACGGCTGAATCCAACCTATCTATGTAGCTAGTGCCGCAAATCCTGCCACCGTCGGGAGAGACACCCTAGGACCTCCCGGTCAACGGCACTGCAGTGAGATCCCTTGATGCCGGGTGAGCCACCTTTGCCGGTGCGAGTGTCGAAAATCCGCCGCTGGGCCTCCGGTGAGCGACGCGCAGCGTGTACGAGGGCGCGGTCCGGCGAGTGCGCGGGGCGGGGGCGGGGTGGGGGCGGGGCGAGCGCTCGACGAGTGTATTGCGAGTGACAGCGGCGCGGGCGCGGGCGCCGGCGCGGATATTTCAGTGGGCGCAGCTGCGCGAGCCGCCAGGGGGCGGGGCGTGGCGGGGCGTGGCGGGGCGTGGCGGGTCGTGACGGGGCATGGCGGGGCATGGCGGGGCGGGGCGGGGCGGGGCGGGGCGGGGCAGGGCAGGGCAGGGCGGGGCGAGGCGGGGCTGGGGAGCGAGGCAGGGCCAGGCAGGAGCGAGGCAGGGCCAGGCAGAGGGCCGAGGAGCAGCGGCAGAGGCAGAGGTGAGCAGGCCGGACCGGGCAGAGGCGGGCGAGACAGGAGCAGGGCAGAGGCGAGCGAGGCAGGACAGAACGAGGTGGGGTGGAGCGGGGGGAGGGAGGCGGGAGGCGGGAGCGGGGGCGGGGCGGGCAGAGCGGAGAGGGAGGAAGTGAAGGGGAGGGAGCGGGGGCAGGAGCAGGAGCAAGAGGCAGGTCAGGGCAGGGAGGGGCGAGGAGGGACGAGGAGGGGCGAGGAGGGGCGAGGAGGGGCGGGGAGGGGCGGGGAGGGGTGGCGCGGCTCGGCTCGGCGCGGCGCGAGGTTGGACGGGGCTGGGCACAGGGTGAGGCGGGGAGGGGTGGGGTGGGGCGGGGTGGGGCGGGGCGGGGTGGGGCGGGGCGGGGCGGGGCGGGGCGGGGCAGGGCGGGGCAGGGCAGGGCAGGGCGGGGCAAAGCGGGGCAGGGCGGGGCAGGGCGGGGCGGGGCGGGGCGGGGCGGGGCGGCGCGAGGTTGGACGGGGCTGGGCACAGGGTGGGGCGGTTTGCTCGCGGTCCCAGGTGTCGCCTCCCGTTATCGCTGCGCGAGTGTTTTTGCACGCGTCGTTGGCGAGGGTGGGGGTGAGGGCACCTGACGCGGACCGAGTGAGGACGGTGGCGCCGTGGGAAGCTTAGAGGATGGCAGTGCGTGGCGGGGCTGATGCAAGCGGAGATACAGGGATGAGGCGGCTTAGGGAGAGTGGTGGAGGAAGGTTACGGGAATTCGTTGTGCCGATAGACAAACTAGAACGTGGCTAAAAACACGGCCTCGCGTTTTATTTTACTTGTGGATCACGCAGTATTGGAATTTAGGAAGTGAGACTCAAAACATATGTTATCGACATGCTGTGAAAATTTTATCAGGGCAATAAATCGAGTAGGAGAATGAAATGAAAGAAAGAAACGACATACAATGCATGCCCAACCTACATTGAGAGAAGATTCATAATTGAATGATAATATTTTCATTTGAGGGAGAAATAGCAATGTAGCGGGAAAAGGGCATATTTTTTTTAATTTCATATTAAAGAGGTTATTAAATTATGTGTAGGTATTCTGTGTGACTTTTGTTAGACTGTTGATAATTTATTTCTTTGAAATCTTTTTTTTTTGTTTCTGTATTAGTCATAATGTGTATTAATATTAGTGTCAATAAATTAAATTATTTTCATTCACATCTGTGTGCATCGAAGTTTTCAATAAATTATCTATGGCTTTGAAAAAGTGTGGTTTTCAGTCTATTCTAAATATCAAACTATATTTCAGTCTCACGGGTAATAA
The DNA here is from genome assembly GCA_011170035.1 of Teleogryllus occipitalis. NCBI lineage: Eukaryota > Metazoa > Arthropoda > Insecta > Orthoptera > Gryllidae > Teleogryllus > Teleogryllus occipitalis. Next base: position 29,241 of record BLKR01007854.1, read on the forward strand.
AATAACTACCACTACTAATTCCTGATTAGAATCGCGTTGTGTGACTGGAATGAAGTCGATTTTGCTGACATATTTCCACCTATCCTTGCATACAACGACGAAGAAGAGTGAATATTTCGAAAAAACTAGGATTTGTGGATGATATAGTTTTTATGAATTTAATTACTGTTAAAATATGTGCAAATGATATCATTTTGTGGTTTCAAAGTTAAAATTTGGATAAAGTTATAAAAGTTGGGAAAGATTGTGGCCAATGCTTCTAATTTTAATAAATTTAATTAATATAAAAATTAATAATAATAATAATAATAATAATAATAATAATAATAATAATAATAATAAATCTCAATAAGACAGAATTGGAGAAGATTTCTAAATACCAGAATTTGGCAGCAGAAATCCAACATGTTTGGCAACAGAATAAGTTAGAAATAGTGACAATAATCATGTCAGTCACAGGAGTGTAGGGACCAATTTGTTTCAGGTCTTACAAAAATAGAATTATAAAAAAAGAAATTAGCATAACCATCCAAAAGGCTTTAATTTTACAAACTTACCATATTGTGCGAAAATTCTTAAATTGAACGGCGGACAAAGATGAATTTCTTCTCCGTCTTTCCTCAAATCTGTCATAACCAGTTGTACTTGCCAGAGCCTAAGTTTAATGAATAGATGAATGGTTCTTAATGCTTACTGTGAAAAGAACAGGAAAATAATAATAATAATAATATTAATAATAATAATAATAATAATATAATAATAATAATAATAATAATAATAATAATAATAATAATAATAATAATAATAATAATAATAATAATAATAATAATAATAATAATAATAATAATAATA